>JBBPUL010000935.1:0-13126 GCA_038094675.1 Spongispora temasekensis
ATTCTAGTTAAATCTGTTTCCTACATATGTACAAACATGTCCTGTAGAGTATAAAAGAGTGTCAAAGATGCTCTCTAGAATACAAGCACAAGAAGTCCAATAAGAAGAACAATACAAGCACTTCTTCAGACCTAGTGTCAGCTACAAGATTCTCAAAAGTTCTAGTGAGTCTTGCTAGAGAATCAGACTTAACCTGCCTCCAGAGGGATACATATACTCTGGAGATTCCTAGACTATTTGTCTGATAGTCTACCGGACTGTTGAAATTCCTTTAGGTTATGAGCCCCACCTTGACAACATAGGCAGTTCGTTGTTATGATTGGCCCCTTTTTCTTTTCTTTCTTCACTCTCTTTTGCCTTGTATTACTTAAACACGCACAGCCCTTCTCTTTAGTCAGCATTCCCGGCTGTGTGTTTCCTTATCTCTTATCTCTGACTTATGCATTCCACGATGTTCCATGTAGTTCTATCACACACAGCCTTCTGACTCATTTCATGCTGTCTGTGACTCACTTCTCCTTACCTCCAGTTACCTAGTTTGGGTTCCTCTCTTGTCGAGCCGCCGCACTTCTTGGTCTGTGTGCAGGACTCTTTACATATAAATAGGGCGTAGCACAAGCGATGTACCTCCAGCTTGAGCCTACTCGAGATAGTAATCTATTGCGTCTTTGACCCTCTTGCTCCCCTCTGCTCTCCCCTCATATCTCTTGGCCTCGTAGCATCTTCGCTCAAGGATACTCTGACTTCGTCTTCGACGTCGCTACATACTCGCCTAGGCGGAGTAGTGACCAGTCTCTGTGCATTGCGCATAGGACCTACGCCCCTCGTCTTTGCCTCGCAGCTTTAGGTTGCGCATTGAGTCTACGGCTGACGCTACCCGCGCCTGTCGTAACAAAAGGCTCAAGCTCTTCGAAATGTGACTACCATTGTTGTAGATCGCAGCCATTTCGGCCCCTCCATCACCTTTGAAGCGGTGCCCCCGCCCACCACCACCACCCCTCGTCACCTCCCCCTCTTGGAGGTCCACTACACCCCCTAGTCCCAGCTCTGGAACCACTACGCCCCCCTTACCACCCAGTCCCCCATCCCCGATGTCTACCAAACCCACCGAACTTCGCCTCGCCCAGCCCAAAGCCTTCACAGGCAACAACGCGATGCCATGCCCTGGCTTCGCTCTGTCCTACGGTACCTCGCCGTCAACATTGACATCTACTCGACAGATGAGAAGAAGATAGGCTTCGCCCTGTCTTTCATGAATGATGGGAACACCCTTACATGGGCAGATACCTTTATGGAGAAAAGCATGCGAGGAACAAATATGGCTCTAGGGTCTTGGGATGACTTCATCAAAGAATTTAAGGCTCACTTCGAGAGCCCCAACACCACTGCCAATGCCTTAACCTGGTTGGCTACTTATCGCGTTAACGAACGATGCGACGGGACTTTCCAACCGTCCCTCAACCAGTACATCTCTGAGTTCCGCAACCAAGTCAGCCTGGCCGGACTTAACGAGGCAGCCACCATCTGCCACTACTTCTCTACCAGCATCCCCCCTTCGCTCTCAGAAAAGGTGTACCTTATGGACACCGTCCCCACCACCATCAATGATTGGATCAAGAATGCCTCTCATCTCGACGACCAGCACAAACGTGCTAAGCTTGTCGCTCACCAGCACAAGCACTCTTCATCCCCCACCTTCGTCCTCCGCCCCACTCAGACCCCTCGTGACAAAGACCCTAACGCCATGGATGTGGATGCCGTCCGCATCCCTAAACTTACCCCTGAAGAGCGAGAACGCTGCTTCAAACAAGGACTCTGCCTCTGATGCAGAAAATCGGGTCACTTCTCCAACAAGTGTCCCACTTTCAAAGATCTCCCTCCATGCCCCAAAGTCAACCGAAAGGTTGCGAAAGCCGAAGAAGATGTACCAGGTCTTATGGATGAAGATGATGATGAAGACCTTCATGTAGAAGCAGTAGGGATAAGGGATTTTTGAAAGGGAGGACTTCTTCGACGCAAGTACCTCCCAAATGTTTCGTTTCTTGTGCACCTGTACTAGTATCAACATCAAATAGAGCTATGCGTATCCCCATTCAGCTCGTGGTACCCTCGCACACCATGAAAGTTGTCGACTCTCCTGCTCTCGTTGACTTGGGAGCAGAAATCTCTTGCCTTGACTGGGCTTTCACCCGAAAACATCGACTTCCTCATACCTGCCTCGAACAACCAATCCGTGTCCGCAACGTAGACCAATCAGCGAACTCCAATGGAGACATCCTGTTCTCCACTGAGCTCTACATCTCCGTCGGGGAAGGAGTTACCCAAAAGGTGCTCTTTTACCTCATGAACTGCGGAAAGGAGAATGTCATCCTTGGTCTCTCCTGGCTCCGCCTCGCCAACCCAACAATTGATTGGGAAAAACAAACCATCTTCGTCCCAGAAGCCCTCGATTAATCCACAGATCTCTACCACACCTATGTCGCTGACCAAAAGTGACACGACTCTCACTACCGCGCCTCACCCCTTCAAAGCTTCAGAGAAACTTCGATTCGGTGTGTCAACATGACCCCCGAAACTCATAAACACCTGCATGTGTACCTGGATATCCAGTCAGAAAAGCAATGGCAACATCAGACCCTCAGCCATTACTCTATCAATCGCATCACTTGAGAGGGGCCATACATCTTACCCTCCGCCACCATCGCCCGCTACTCCGAAGCTACCAAACTTGCGGAGAGAGCGGGAACCCAGACCCAAGAAATCACCCTGCCTCCTGAGTACTCAGACTTCGCCAAAGTCTTCGAGGAAAAGGACTGTGAGACCCTTCCCCCATCCCGACCCTATGACCACGAGATTAACCTCAACGAGTCTTTTGTCCCAAAGATTGGGAAGGTCTACCCCTTGTCCCCCAAGGAACAAAAGGCGACTGAAGCCTTCCTAGAGGAAAACATTCGCTCTGGGAAAATTCATCCCTCCAAGTCCCCACAGGCCTCACCCTTTTTCTTCATTAAAAAGAAGGACGGCAAACTTCGTCCATGCCAAGACTACCGGTATCTGAACGAACACACCATTCGCGATGCCTACCCCCTGCCCCTCGTCTCTGACCTTGTCGACAAACTCAAGGGAGCTAATGTCTTTACCAAGTTCGATGTCTGATAGGGATACAACAATGTACGCATCAAGGATGGACACCAATGGAAAGGAGCCTTCATCACCCATAAAGGCCTCTTCGAGCCCATGGTCATGTTCTTCAGCATGAACAACTCTCCATCAACCTTCCAGCGTTTCATGAACGATTCTTTCAGAGATATGATCGCCGAAGGATGGCTTGTCATCTACATGGACGACCTGCTCATCTTTTCTCCAGACAACGAATCCCATACCAAACGCACCCGCCGAGTTCTCCAACGCATGATGGAACTAGACCTCCATCTATGCCTCAATAAGTGCAAATTCGCCACCCCCGAGGTGGAATACCTCGGCATGATAGTCAAACCAGGTGAACTTGCCATGGATCCTGTCAAGCTCGACGGAATCGCTTCTTGGCCTACCCCGAAGAAAGTCAAAGACGTACGTTCTTTCCTGGGATTCGCGAACTTCTACCGGCATTTCATTCCCTCGTACTCTGATGTCACCCGCCCCCTCATCGACCTCACTAAGAAAACTGCTGCATGGCTTTGGACTCCCCAATGCCAAGCCTCCTTCGACAAGCTCAAGAAGCTTTTTCTCTCTCGCCCCATCCTCCGCCTTCCAGACCTCTCCTGACCCTTCGTGGTCGCCACTGACGCATCACGAGATGCCACCGGAGCCATTCTCCTCCAGACAGATTCGAATGTGGACTGGCATCCCTGTTCCTACCTCTCTCAGTCATTCTCCCCAGCTGAACGAAACTACGATATCTTTGACAGGGAACTCTTGGCCATCATTTGCGCTCTCAAAGCCTGGCGCCACTACCTTCGTGGCTCACAACATCCCGTGCAGGTCTTCACCGACCACAAGAACCTGATGTACTTTCGTCAACCCCAGAACCTCAACCATTGCCAAGCACGATGGTTCCTTGACCTTGCAGACTTCGATCTCAAGATGACACACGTCCCCGGTTCCCTGCTCTCTGGTCCCGACGCCCTCTCTCACCACCCTGATCGACTCTCGTCCGAATCTGACAACCAGGCTGTCACCCTTCTCCCGGAAACTCTCTTCGTCCGTGTCGTCGATTCTGTTCTTTCCATGGCTATTCAGACGCATTCCACAAATGACGAACTAGTCACCCGCCTTCGCACTGACCTCGAAGGACCGGTCACCACCCCCAATCTTCGCAACCGCCTCTCCGACTGGCAATTCAAGGAGAATCTCCTTTGCTATCATAACCGCGTCTACGTTCCCGAACCCGACCGCCTCTCCGTTATCGTACGTGCTCATGATCACCCCTCCGCTGGCCACCCTGGTTATCTCAAAACCCGTCAATTGGTCACTCATGACTTTTGGTGGCCTGGCCTTGCCACCCAGATTCGCCGCTATGTTGAGGGCTGTGCCCTTTGCCAACAGAACAAGGCAAACACCCACCCCGCTGTCCCTCCTTTGTCCCCCATTAAGTCCCTCGCCTCACGCCCGTTTCAACAGGTATCCTGTGACCTTATCACTGACCTTCCTTTGTCCAATGGTTTTGACAGCCTGTTGGTCATGGTCGACCATGGGCTTACTAAGGGGGTAATTCTCTGCCCTACAAAGAAGCAGATCACCGCCGAGGGAGTGGCTACCCTCTTTTTTCACAAGGTCTACCATCATTGGGGCCTCTACGACAAAATCATCTCTGACCGTGGCCCACAATTCGCATCTACCTTCACTCGGGAGCTCGGAAAGCTCCTGAAGTACGAACTTTCCTTGTCCACCGCCTACCACCCTCAGTCTGATGGAGAAACAGAGCTTGTCAACCAGGAGGTTGAAACTTACCTTCAAATCTTCTGTGGAAACAACCTGACTGCATGGACTGATCATATCACCCATGCAGAATTCACGCATAACCACCGCCCCCACTCTGTCACTGGCAAATCGCCGTTTTACCTCATGTACAGCTTCGAACCTCACGCCCTTCCCACGGTCCTCGCAGAAACCCCGCTTCCAGCCCTGGAAGAATGCCTTAAAGCCCTATCCACTGCAAGGAACGAGGCACTCGCCGCTCATGAACTCGCATGCCAAGTGATGGCATCCCGTACATGCCGCTCGTTCACCCCATTCACAAAAGGAGACAAAGTGTGGTTAGAAGCAAAGAACCTTAACCGCCGCATCGTGAACCCCAAATTCACACCCAAAAGGGAAGGACCCTTTGTTATCACGGATGCCCTATCCCCCTTGACATATAGACTCTGACTCCTGGCGACATGGAAGATTCACCCCGTGTTCCACGCTTCCCTCTTATCACCCTATCGCGAAAATAGTGTGCACGGTCCGAACTTCCCGGCTCCACCTCCGGAGCTAATAGAAGGCGAGGAAGAGTATGAGATTGAGAAGGTTCTGCGCCACAGAGGAACACCATGCTCCCGCATGTTCCTAATCTGATGGAAGGGTTACACTGCCGAAGAGGATTCCTGGGTTCCAGAATGGAATCTGAAAAATGCAAAGTCTGCCCTCCAGGAGTATAAAAACCTCCACCCAAAAGCCTTCTTTCCCTCAAAGCGTTAGCTTCTCTCCTCACCACGCCCCACACAGTCTTCTCCCCCTCTCCACTTCGCTTCTCATATAACATGTCTAGCAATGTCTCAACCGTATCCACCTCATCGCCTTTCTCTTTGTCCGTTTCAATACCTCCTATGGAGGACTATCTTACTTTGCCGCCGTGCACCCCTTCTCCGCCGCTGGCCCATGCTCCTCATCATGAGGATGCTGTGGTTTTGGCAATGGACAGTCTTCCTTCTAGCCCAAGCTCTCTATATACCGTCCCCGTCCTCGACCCGCCCGCCGACGCCCCGACCCCAGTAATCTCGGTTGATATTCCCTTGCACGCCCACGCCCTCCAGTCTTCGGACTCCACCAGTGACGAGCACAGCATGCTCCACAAGTATCTCACTGACCCCCACATGTTTACGGGGATCTCGGCCTTCACAGACCCCTCTTCCATATTCTTCCTCCTCTATATGATCTACCTCCAGCTGGAGCACCTCCCCCATATGTTTCAGGCCCTCATCGGTAGCGAACATTGTAACACCGCCCTCACTGGAGCCTCCATCCGCAGCATTCACTCAAGGATCATCGGGCATGTGCATGACCTGGCCCATCAGTTGGGTTACTTAGAGTTTGTCCAGGATATCGACCGATACCTCCGGGAAACCGCTGTGATCTCCATCCCCACCAATATCGCCATCCGCGACCATAACATCCGCTCCCCTTCCCCGACGACCTCTGAAATCATTCAGGATTCGGTCTCTGTGGTCAACGACACCCCAAGCGCATCATTGTCCCCTCTAGATCCTATGGAAGCGCTAGCTATTGATGCCCTCCAAGCATGCTTCGATCGCATCCAAGAGGCTATGATCCAGCGGCGCATCTTACAGGGAGATTTACCCTGCCCCAGCGATCACCACCGTTACCGGGACTCCTGTTTTGTCTGCCACCGACTTGGGCACATCTGGGTACATTGCCCCCACTACACCTGCCCCTTCTGTCGCCGTCGCTCCCCCGGTCACACCCAGGCCACCTGTCCCTTCCACAACCGTTGCTCCCCACCCACGTCCTCCTCCTCCTCAGCCTCCTCCCACAGTTCTCACCAATCCTGAGGTTCCTTTCGCTCCCGTGCCTCCCGCACTTCCGGCCGCTCTCAGTGCTCTGGCCGCGCGCTTCTAATACCTCCACCTCGATCCCCGCCAGCATTAGATGAGGACAATGACTTCTGCTTCGACTCGGTCGGAGAGAGTAACATGTGTGGGTCATCTGTTAGGTCTTGCCGAGGATTGTAAAAAGAGGTCTCACTAGGGTTTCGACCCTACTAAGAGGGTAATGTTACGATCGGCCCCTTTTTCTTTTCTTTCTTCACTCTCTTTTGCCTTGTATTACTTAAACACGCACAGCCCTTCTCTTTAGTCAGCATTCCCGGCTGTGTGTTTCCTTATCTCTTATCTCTGACTCATGCATTCCACGATGTTCCATGTAGTTCTATCACACACAGCCTTCTGACTCATTTCATGCTGTCTGTGACTCACTTCTCCTTACCTCCAGTTACCTAGTTTGGGTTCCTCTCTTGTCAAGCCGCCGCACTGCTTGGTCTGTGCACAGGACTCTTTACATATAAATAGGGCGTAGCACAAGCGATGTACCTCCAGCTTGAGCCTACTCGAGATAGCAATCTATTGCGTCTTTGACCCTCTTGCTCCCCTCTGCTCTCCCCTCATATCTCTTGGCCTCATAGCGTCTTCGCTCGAGAATACTCTGACTTTGTCTTCGACATCGCTACATACTCGCCTAGGCGGAGTAGTGACCAGTCTCTGTGCATTGCGCATAGGACCTACACCCCTCGTCTTTGCCTCGCAGCTTTAGGTTGCGCATTGAGTCTACGGCTGACGCTACCCGCGCCTGTCATAACATTCGTCTTATTTGCGCATACACTCCCAGTGATACCTGCCTCTGTCACACGTGAGGAGCTTGTAGCTCTTTTCCATTCCTTCTCTCACATTGTGTTAATGCTCGAGTCTTACCTTTCCTTGTTGAATTGTGTAGACACTACACAACCTCCTCGAGAGACCCCTACCGAGCACACAACACGTGAGTCAAGAGTCCCTGTCTACCAACCCCCACATGTACTTTCGCACTCGTCAATCCAAAACCCAAGAGGACAGAACCCCTGTCCTATACCAAGAGTCTTTGATCCAAGGATACACCTCAGAGGTCACAGACACCAAGTGATCAGAGGTGTAGTTGATTCAGATCTGCATCTACCTTGTCCCTCCTGCTTCTACCCTGGTGAATCAGGAGAGATCTGCCCTAGTTGCAGTTTTACCTTCCCAACTTTACTCTTCCAATCAGAGAGCTTCAGAACTCTTCTATGCAGACCTGCTCAAATCTTCTCAAGAGCAGTTCAACCTATACCAGTACCTGCACCTCGTGTCCATACCTCTTTGCACATTCCTTCGGAAACATCTTCTGAAGAGCTATTCCCTCAATCATCGACTCAACCTGCTAACTCTTCCTCCTCCTCATCAACCTCAACACTTGTCTCCACTCAAAATCAAAATGTCTCTTTCCCACTCAGTCCCATGTCAAGCCATTCCCAGGACTCCCAGCAGTCAAGAGGTTTGGGCGGTCGAGTTACCAACCCATCCCTTCATGAATAGTGTTTAAAGGTCCAGTCTGGTCCAGTCTTTTTTCCTTTTTTGGAAAGACCGGACCAAGACTGGTTCTTAATATTTTGGATTTGCCCTTGCAACCGGACTGGACTGACCAAAACTGGTCTGTGTTGGTTGCATGATCGGTTGTGACTGGTCATGACCGGTCTTATGTACTAGCTTAGACCCTGAGACCATGAGGTATCTTCATGGATGGAAATTTTCAATGAATAAATAGTCAAAGACACACTCAACTCTTTCGCTCACTGCCAACTATGTCGGAAACTCGCAAATCTCATAGACAACGTGTAGCTACAAAGAAAGCTCAAGCAGTACGTGATACTGACAATGCCCGCCCTCAGAGTCTTGCACACGTCCACCCAAGTCCAAACCAAAGTCCAAGTCCCAGCAAAAGGGGAAGCAAAAGGCCACTGTGACTGCAAACAGAACGTCAGAGGAAAGTGGTGATGACAGTGAAGTGGAACGTACCATAAAAGAGACTGTTTCGAAGAACTCATGCAAGCAAAAACGTCCGCACCGTCACAGTCTAACGTCTGCTGAAGAACTTGAGATTATCCTGCTGCAAGCTGAAGCTGAAATTGAGGAGGTTGAAGACGAGGATGAGGAAAGTGATGAACCGAGTACTCCAGTAGCAGGGAGGCTGAGGAAAAAAGCTGAGGCACAAGCGAGTTCAGTATGTTGCTCATTGATTGAAGGTGCACTCACATTAATCATGAAATCCAGGGCGTGGAGGACCTAAATAGCAACCATCATGGAGAGGTTAAGCCAGCTAATAGAGTCAAGAAGCGCGAAATGAAAGACTTACTTACAATATTTTCTGATCGGATTGCTGTCAAATTCGTCAGTAAAGATGGGATGACTGAAATCTTGAAGGGACGATGGTGCTTGATATGTAAGTAAGTAAACTATTGCTGTCCCAAAAAACAGGTACTTACATCATTTGCAGGGAGGACAAAGTGTTCCTTCGAAAACACAGGAAACGAAAAGTGTTTCACCTTGGTGGGAATTCCTCGTGCTGTCAGCATATTCGAGGGCACTACGAGGAGTACACAAAGAGTTGCGCTGACCAGGGTATCGCAGAAAATCATCATGCGAAGCCACAGGAACTTCAACTGAAGGGAAAGGGCACACAAGCAACGTTGGATGGAGTATTTCCGAAAGCTAACTCACCTCGAGCATTTTCAAGAGAAGACTTGTTGAAGACAGTGGCTGAATTCATTGTTTGTGATGATCAGGTAACTTGTTTGAAACAATAGTGAAATGGCACTAACGTACTTGTGATTAGTCGCTTGCAGTAGCAAACAAAGCTACATTTAGAAATTGTTTAGTAGCCATGCAACCCACCACTACCAAATCAGACTTACCTTCAACTCACGATGTCTGTACCTTTATTCACAATGCTTTCGTCCAGTTTCTCAAAGAGCTGAAAGTCGAAGTTCAGGTACAACATCTCTTTTATTTGCAGTGTTAGTTTTTTCATGTTTGATTGACAATAGTCGGATAAAGCTGGAAAAGTCTCAATGGCCATAGACCTCTGGTCTGTTGAGCAAACAAGAGCTGCATTTCTTGGTCTCACTGCCCATTGGATTCACACTGATAAACGGACAAAAAAATGGATCCTCAAGATGCAGGTGATCGTGTTTCGAGGCATCTCTGGTGCTCACACTGGCGACAACTTAGGATGCTACTTTGTTGGACTATGCGAGTGGGTAGGGATCATAACACCCGCATCATCAAAGGTTCTTTTTCTTTTTCTTTTTCTTTTTCTTTTTCTTTTTCTTTTTCTTTTTCTTTTCACTGAACAATGACTAACTGATTGTATCTAGCTCTTTTGCATCACTGCCGACAACACCAGCAATAATGACATGACTTGCGACACTATCGAATCCCTTCTCCACAAGCGTCAAGTCTACTCATTCAACCTGACCCAACACTGCCTACCCTGCCTCGCTCACGTGGTGAATCTCGCCATCACTGCTGTCATGTCTCACATGACGAAGCTCGTGGCTATTGAGACAACCACTTCCATTTGGGAGTTTAATCCCAGCCTTCCGGGTAACTGCATCCTTGGAGATGGATTGGATGTGATTGCTACCATACAAACACTCGCAATTAAGGTGCATATACTACTTACATCGACTCTTGGATACATCTAAGCTACATGTAGATTCAATGTTCAGGCCAGCGTATCGAATACTTCGAAACACTTCGATGGAAATGCGGAATCAACCCACCTCTGTCCATTCCCCTCCATAGCAACGTCAGATGGGGGACTGCTGAAGGGATGTTGGCCAGGTCATATCGACTTTATCAGGTATGTCATATCGCACTCATTTTCATATCATTACTAATATCTATCTAAGGCTATCAACCTCTTTGTCAACTCTGCAGATCAGTTGTATGATCCAATCACAACCATTCGACGTGATGGTCGCACGCATGAAAACATCCCATGGAGTGCATTTGTGCTTAAACTGTCTGATTGGGAGCATGTTCAGGAGATGAGGACTATAATTACTGTAAGTTCTCGAGTCATACTACTGATCAACACTTACCATTCATAGGACACAAACAACATCCAGCAAGTGTTCTCTGACGACAAGCGCGCGACACTTTGGCAAGCGATCCCTGCTCTCGAAGAACTTCAGATGGCATGGGAAAGCAAGCAAGAAAGCTTCAAGTATGAACTGTATCGTAACGCGATCCAAGATGGCCTTGACAAAATCAACAAATACTATCGACACCTCGACGACAAACCAGTGTACACTCTCGCTCTCAGTAAGTATTATTTACTTGTACTTTTGCTGATTCTCACTAACGATCTAATACAACTAATAGTCCTCCACCCATACTACAAACTGGACTATATCAAGATGGCCTGGGGTGGAGCTGAACAACAGGCTGAGGAAATTGCCGCTGGTAATCGCAACGCTGTCAACTGGCACAACGAAGCATTAAGAGTCATTGAAGATGCCATGCAAGACTATTAGAATGACTCAGAGACTGAGGCAATGGTGACATTGAATCCAGGTGCATCAGATGCACCAGCACATCCTCAAGCTTCAGGCTCTCAGTCAAATCCCCAGGTTCTTGAGTCGGAATTCGATCGCCATCGCTGCTTACTCATCGAACAGGCCAATCGCACCTCCAGCAGTTTGGGATGGTCATCCAAACTTCATCGCTATCTCACCGAACTCCCTCAAAATGTTTCCAAGGACATAGATGTCATTGGTTGGTGGTCGGTGAGTGATTTATTGTCGACATTTGTACACAACATGCTAACTTATCAATCAGAAAAATGCAGCAATCTATCCGATGCTTGTGCAGATTGCTCGTGATGTCTGTGCCACCCCCACATCATCAGTTCCCTGCGAGCGGTTATTTTCAGCAGGTGCTGAAATTGCAACTGACCACCATTCACATCTAGGAGCTGCACGATTCGAAGAGCTTCAAGTTTTGAAGCACACCTGGCACCACTCAATTGTCGATCGTGGACAGATGAACTCGCAAGAAGTCCAGGAGGTCGAGCTACAGGAATACAAGGAGATGTTTGAATGTGATGAAGAGATGTACATAATGGACCAGCAGGTAGGGGGTGATGTGATCAAGTTGGTGTAATTTACATGTATGTTCTGTACTGTACTGATCAATCAGTCCATGCAAAAGACCGGTCTTGACCAGTCTTTTGTCGGTCCTGCTATGTCTCTGAATCTCAAGGACTGAGACCGATGGTCAGTTGAATTGACCCAAGACTGAGACCGAGAGACTGGTTGCATTTGGTCCAGTCCGGTTCAGTCCTTGGTCTTTTTCTGGTCCTGTGACCGGACCTTTAAACACTACTTTTGAGGAAGATTTTGCTTCTTTAGGCAATAATAAGAAATATGCCACTATTGCCGATGGTAACACCATTGAGATAATCGGCCCTAGGACAATCATTTTAGAAGCTTCTGATGCTTCTGACGTCAACACTAAGATAACCTTATCTGGTGTTTGGTATTCTCCAGATGCTTCTTGTAGACTTCTGTCTACAAATCATCTTGCTTTACAGGGTTACACCATTCATATTGGTAAAATGACGGATATCTTGGATAAGCGAGGTCACCTCCTGATTCGGGCTTCTGCCTCATCTCCTGGTGATATCCTTCATTGGTTTTGGTCAAAAGTGATCACACCACATGCTGGGATCTATACCTTGCAGGATACTCTGTCTTTTGATCTATGGCATAAGTGTTTTGGACATCCATCAGATAATGCTCTTCGACATGCATCTACTACTACTTCTGGTATGCCTATCTTACCCTTCACTTGATCCCTCACACCTTGTCATGAATGCCAACTGGGCAAAGCTCATGAACGGCCCCTTGGTCCTTCTGACAAGAGATCTACTCAAGTTCTGGGTCTTGTTCATTCTGATCTCATCGAATTACCAACTGAGTCATGCACTTGCTCGAGATATATCCTTACTTTCATTGATGACTGCTCTGCTTTTGCTTTGCTTGCTTTTATTCGCCTCAAAAGTGATGCTCCTGCTCGTTTCCGTGCTCTGGTCTCCTATGCTGAGACTCAGACTAGTCTGGTCCTTACCTCTGTACATTCAGACCGAGGGGGGGAATTTCTTGGACAGGAGTTACAATCGTTCTTCGCGTCCAAAGGTATTCTTCACCAGAAATCAGTTCCTCATCTTCCCCAACAAAATGGGAGAGCAGAGAGATTTAATCAGACTATCATGGATAAAGCACAAGCAATCAGGTTGCAAGCCTGTCTTCCACCATCCTTCTGGCAAGATGCTGTGG
>JBBPUL010000936.1:0-13125 GCA_038094675.1 Spongispora temasekensis
GACACATGTAGCTTACTAATGCCTCATGTATTTAATGTAGTAGACAATATATAAACCAGGCCAAGAGTCGAGCTGTCTCCAGCTTCGACCTCTTGTGTCTTTGTGACCTAAGTCACGGTCCCCCACTCTTAGTTCTTCCTTTTCTTTGGTTAGTTGAGGCCAATGGTCATGTCCTGGTTAGGTCACTTCATTAGGTCAAAGCTGCCCCTTACGTCCGCCTCTGTTATCGCACCAGTTACATAAGCGCTCCACTCATCGTCGTTACTCGTTGTCAGAAAGCCGATCCACAGGTGTGAAGTGGTCATCAGTCTATTGGGAACGCGGTTGCTCCGTGATAGCTTGGAGACAACAACTCCAAAATCAAACTGTTTGAGCTGCGTTTGTCTGACGCAATAGTTGGTTTGCTTTGACGAGGCTACGACTCCATTTGAGGAGACACGCTCATTCGCCAACAAATAAAGATCAATCCCTGTAGCACATAGTGGGTCAGTGCAGCTGTTCTGGGCAGTGCAATCCAGTGGAATCGCAGTCTCTTCCGAAAGATCTGCAGTCTTGGCATACTAAAATGTCAGCCATAGCCAGGCAGAACCCGATTCCCCCCCTCTCGACTCTCCGGTCACGAGCCGGCATATAAGACTCGTCCTCGTGAGACGAAACCCCTGTGGAGCCCTCTTCGTGGTAGTGGCAAGCAGGTTTCCTTTTTTTTTTTATGTGCACAATCAGTTACGAATTCCTTGCTGTTCACAAAGTCGCTCCAAAGCCTGACTGGGATTGGACCGGCAACACTAGCTTTCAACTCGAAGCAGCAAATGTTCCCCCGCACCTCCTCCAACCTTTCTTTGATACTCGTCGCTCCACTCCCCCTTCCTCCAACCCCTACGCAGCCACCGCCACCTTTCTAGTTTACAAAAATGTCCAACACCACCATCACCCAGAAGATCGACGATTTGGCCGATCAGTTATCAGGTCTTCAGCTCAATGTGACCACAAGGGCCAAACGAATGATAGGAGATCCCGGCCTTTGGGACGGGAACAAGACGACCTTCCGACTATGGTGGGCCAAAATGAAACTATATCTAAAAGTCAAGAATCTCAACAAACATGAAGAGACTTATGCGGTAGTAACCCGCTTAGTAGGCGATGCCGCACCCTTCACAATAAAGACCTTAGAGGAATTCGGTGACAAGGATGTTGATGAATGGCCAGCAGTGGCCGACGTCGAAAAAGAACTCACCACATACTTTGTAATAGGCACACTTCACCACGAGGCCTATAAAAAATTACTAAACTTAAAACAAACTGGCGATTTTACTCTTTTTATGAGGGACTTTTTGGCGCTGTTCTTAGACGCCAAATGCAGTAATGAGGAGGCCGTGCATTTGCTGAAACGAGCAGTGCAATATAAAATTCACATCAAACATGAGCTGCATGGAAAAGCGCTCGATGACAACGATTATTCAGGATTGGTGGAAGCCTACACGGCCATCAATCAAAAGTTTGATAGAATTGCCTTGGCCAGACCTAGCATCGGCCCCGCGGCTCCTCATATACCAAGTGCTAGACCTTTCGGCGCTCACCCTCTTCCGCGTCTCCCGGTGCTGGGACAAAGATTTACTTCCACGGGTCTACAACCCGGACAAGGCGCACCAATGGAGATAGATCGCCAAACTCCATGCACTCCATCAACCCCCAATAACCGAACTTGTTTTGGTTGTCAACATAAAGGCCACATCTGGGCAATGTGCCCTACAAATCCTTCCCGTCGCCCCTGCAATCATGCTCTGTATGAGGCAAGAGAGGCTGTCTCCTCTCTCCCTCCACAGCACCCAGGGTACCCCACTGCATCCTGGCCCCCACAACAGCAGCAAATCTCCGCTCCACCCTGCCCCCACAAGTGCTGCAACCAGCAGCAACAGCTCACCGTCAAGCTTGGATGATGGAAGAAGCCGAGGTGTACTGGCAAGATCGGCTCGCAGTCGAAGCATGCACCAAGGTGGGTTTTTGAGGCTGACTTCAGATATGAGGGTGTCTGAGGTCTCGGACCATGTTTCTTTTAGTACTGTTTCTACTTACGAAAATTCTTTAAATACAAAAAATAGTGTTTTGGACTATATACCTGTTTCGGATGTGTTTGATTCTTATTACGATGAGCCCGAATGGGAATAAATTGCCCCTGTAATTAATTCTGTCGATCTGTTATCCTCTTTTAATTATGAAGTGTTTGATATGAGAGAACTCGCCAAAATGGCTCAGAACGAAAACTATGAGCCTGTCTCGTTCTCATCACACGAATTGTCGTCTCGATATGGTAGCCTATCAGACGAATATTCTGCCGTGAAGTCTCAATTGAGCTCGGCCCCGGAAGAAAAACATTGGGTGCTTAATTTCGCGCAAATACAAAAAAATGACATTATCTATGAAACCCCTCAACACATCAGAATGATGCCGTATAAGACACGGCATTTACGAGAAAACACTCTAGAAGTGGAGTTAAAACTACGAAGGAATGACCAATCATCGGTCTGGGTGTCTGCGTTAGTCGACAGCGGTGCCACACATTGTTTTGTCGACCAATGTTTCATTACAGCTAACGTGATAGCCTGTGAAGAGTTGGCCAGACCAATCGAAGTCAGGAATGCTGATGGATCAGCAAACGTGGGAAGAGGGATTACCCATGTGTGCAATATTCAGGCAGAAATGATGGACAGCAACAGGATTGCCTATTCTTTTCCTTTGACTCTTTATGTATCCAATTCAGCCACAAATGCAGTCTTCTTAGGATATGAATTTCTTAAACAGTACAATCTGTCCATAGATTGGGTGAATCATACTATGAGTTTTGGACAGTATGACACTGCAGGCATCAACAAGGTTTCTCTGGAAGAACAACAACAAATAAAAACAGAAGTTCCTAGTGAATTTCATGAATTTTTGGATGTATTTTCGGAACAAGAATCCACACGCATGCCATTGCGCAAAACCTGGGACCATGCAATTGATCTGCACCCAGATTTTGTCCCAAAAAAGGGTCGTGTGATTCTGATGTCGCAAACTGATTTATTGGAGATCCATAAATTCCTTGACGGTGAACTCGAAAAAGGGTATATTTGACCATCCAAGTCACCTCAAATGGCGCCGGTGTTTTTTATACCCAAAAAAGATGAAAAAAAGAGATTGGTAATGATTACTGCTACCTTAATGAGGGAATGGTCATGAATGCTTATCCGTTGCCTCACATTGATCAACTGGTTGACCGGCTTCGTGGTGCCGACATGTTCACCACGCTGGATCTTCATTGGGGATATACCAATGTTCGCATGGAGGGCGACGAATGGAAAGGTGCCTTTGTCACTCCTTTTGGGTCTTTTGAACCCCTGGTCATGTACTTTGGCTATAAAAATGCGCCTGCTATGTTCCAGGCTATGATGGACGACTTGTTTCATGATCGCTACGATGACACTGGTGCTTATTTAGATGATCTTATTGTTTTCACTACTGGGTTATCTCGTGCTGAGCATGCCCAAAAAGTTCGCGAGGTATGACAGGTGTTACGGAATAATAACCTTTATTGCAAACCTTCAAGATGTTTTTTCTTTAAATCCACTGTCGACTATCTGGGTATGGTCATATCTAAAGATGGGGTAGATATGCAGCAAAACAAAACAAAAGCTATTGCGGAATGGCCCCAACCGCAATCTGTAAAACAAGTTCAATCATTCTTAGGACTTTGTAATTATTACCGACGATTCATTGAAAACCTTGCACATACGGCAAAACCCTTGACGGAGTTAACTAAAAAAGATGTTCCATGGTCCTGGGGACCAGCACAAGAAGAAGCATATCTAACGTTAAAAGAAAAATTCACAAAAGCCCCACTACTCGCATACCCTGATAGCACAAAAGAGTTAAGAGTAGAAACAGATGCATCAGACATCGCCATGGGAGCAGTGCTTTCAGTTCATTGTGAAGACGGTCTCTGGAGGCCCTGTGCATTTATCTCACATTCTTTCGATGCAGCAGAAAGGAACTATCCTATTTATGATAAAGAAATGGCTGCTATCATTTGCGCACTCAAAGAATGGCGTCACTACCTTATTGGAAGTCCACGATTCGAAATTTGGACAGATCACAAAAATCTTGAGTACTGGAAAAAACCACAAACCCTATCACCATGCCAAGCTCGATGGCACGCTATGTTGTAGGAATTCAACTACGTCTTAATCTATAAACCTGGGTCGACCAATGCCAGAGAAGATGCTTTGTCAAGAAGACCTGATCATGGTGATGCAGTGCAGAATCTGAACGAAAACATCATGGTTCTACCACCACAGGTTATTATTAATGATGTACATTTAGAATCGCCATTCCTAGAGAAAATACAAAAAATGTCCAAAAACCTAAAAATACCATCATTGGTTACTTGCTGGTTCGATGAACAACAATCGGTCTTTATCAATGATTCGAACTGTGTTTTTGTACCTCCTGGTTTGAGGATAGAACTTCTTACCCTTTGCCATGATTCTCCAATCGCTGGTCATGCAGGACAACAGCATACCCTATCTACAATCTCTCAGCATTTCTTTTGGCCTGAGATGAAAAAAGAAATTAATGAATATGTTGATCGTTGTCAAATTTGTGCACAGTCGAAAACGACTTCACGTCCTCAGGCAGGCAAATTAGCACCATTACCAATTCCTAAACATCCCTGGGAGGATATTTCTGTTGACTTTATCTCCGGTTTTCCTGCAGTAAAAGACCTGGATGCC
The DNA here is from genome assembly GCA_038094675.1 of Spongispora temasekensis. Taxonomy (NCBI): domain Eukaryota; kingdom Fungi; phylum Basidiomycota; class Agaricomycetes; order Boletales; family Boletaceae; genus Spongispora; species Spongispora temasekensis. The sequence goes on from JBBPUL010000936.1 coordinate 4,767, forward strand.
ATTTGCATAGTCGTGGATCGATTCTCCAAAGAAGTGGTGTTTACGCCATGTTCCAAATCCATTAACTCCAAGGAGCTGGCTATATTATTCAGAGACCACATATGGTGCAAGCATGGTCTGCCCAAAACAGTTGTTTCAGATTGAGGACCCCAGTTCTCTTCAGCTTTCACAACCGAGTTGTGTAAATTGCTTAAGATTGAGCAGAAGCTCTCTACCACCTATCATCCGCAAACAGATGGACAAATGGAAAGAGTAAACTGCGATTTAGCGCAATACCTCTGCTGCTATGTGTCCAAGAATCAGGAATCTTGGCTGGAGTATGTAAAAATGGTGGAGTTTGCTCACAACAACACTGTTACATGTGCTACTGGTAGCATCCCATTCACCGTCACTAGAAACTACATGCCACGCATGGGTTTCGAAGTGAAAAATGATACATCCATCGCGGGACGATTTTAGACAGAATTAGGAAAAGCACACGCCGAAGTGGAAAATGCCCTTCGTGTTAATGTAGAAAAGATGAAAGTGCAGGCTGAAAAGAAGAGATCAGCTGCACCGGAATATAACATCAGCAATTCCGTCTGGCTATCTACGGAACATCTACAGTTACCCTATGCTTCCGTGAAGCTTACACAAAAATGGATTGGACCATTTGAAGTTTTGAAAACCTCATCCAACACGGTTATGCTTAAACTGCTGGCCAGAATCAAAATACATCCCATGGTCAATATTTCTAGAGTTAAACCATTCAAAGATCAACTGCCAGGACAACCAGTCAGCAAGCCTGATGCGGTGTATATTTCCAAAGATGGCTCAGAAGAATTTGAAGTGGAATCCATACTCGATTCGCACTCCACTCGACGTGGACTTTCATATTTAGTCAAATGGAAAGGATATGACGTCAGCGACGCTACTTGGCAGCCAGCGGCTGATCTTACTAACACTCCTCTGGCCATTAAGGAGTTTCATCGTAAAAACCCGGCTGCACCTCGAAAAGTCCAAGGAGTAACTCTCCAAGAATTTGCTTCATTATTTTATGATTCCAGTTGATCTGGAATCTCAACCTAAAGATGGGGTAGTGTTGTAACCTTATTCAAACTCGCCCTCTTTTTCTAATCTCAATGGTGTGGCACACCGGCTTACATAATATGACATCACTGGTCTAGACCAATCACATGATATGACATCATTAGTCTAGACCGCCTCATGGTAGACACATGTAGCTTACTAATGCTTCATGCATTTAATGTAGTAGACAATATATAAACCAGGCCAAGAGTCGAGCTGTCTCCAGCTTCGACCTCTTGTGTCTTTGTGACCTAAGTCGCAGTCCCCCACTCTTAGTTCTTCCTTTTCTTTGGTTAGTTGAGGCTGACGATCGTATCCTGGTTAGGTCACTTTAGCCTCAGCTTCTGCCACGTCACCTCGGTCGAACCTCGGGTCCATCTGATGTCATTTCGGACACTCCGTTTCTGGATGCCTCTACCCAGAATCTCTTTGGAGCGAACATATCGTGCCTACACTCTCTCCTAACAGCCAGGACTAGAGAACTTAGTCTCCTAGTTCCTCCCAGCCATTCTAGGATCTTTACAACTGGAGCCCACTGTGAGGGATTCTGCTAGCAGTTCCAGACGATGCCTCCGACCGACTCCTAGAAGGCTCAAGCTCGAAAATTTCCTTGAGCATTTTCGCTGTTTACAAATTGGTGAAGACTCACTAATTTTACAGCCGGTCTCCTCTCCAGATGCACATCACAACTGATCTGACCTCTCTGAACTCTCTACCCTAGACCCTATCCAACCATTTGACGGTGACCGAACATTATCCACAGCAGCCGAAAACCACCCCAATTGAGTTGACTTCCATCAGGGTTGCCTTGTATTACCCCTTCCAGGAACCACACAGCCACAGATGCCTTCCGACGGTGACCCCTCATTCCTACAGGAAAATTTAGCCAGTCCCTTGAGCTTTAGCGAACAGGTGCCTGGAGCGTTTATAGAATCCATGCCTCCTGCTTGGCGGAGAGCTCGGAAAAAACTCCCCGTTTTTGTCTCCTCTCTGGGACCTCACCCCATCATCATCGCCTTCTCCGCCTATCTCCTACTCCTCATCGTCCCCATCACTTCCCTATCTACTCGATGCCTCGCGCATCTCCTACCAAAACTCGCCGATACCGCCGAGCCTCACTCCGAACCGGACCAGTACCCCGGCTCAACACATCGCAGCACCCCCTCTTGTCCCTTTACAGCCCGCAGTGGTCCCTCTACCAAACCCCCTTCCTGCACTACCACCGAGACCAAATCTACTAATGGCCCATCAAGCCCCCCAGATGCCCCTCCGAGGCATGAATAACGCCCCAAAGTTCTTGGGCAAGGCTGCACTCTTGCCGCGCTTCCTTGAGGATGTTGAGCAGCTTGCCGATGCTTCACGGCTTACCGAGGCTCAGAGAATCCACGCTGCTATCCATTACGCCGACTATAATGAGTCAGACGGATGGGAGCAGCTTCCAGAAGTGTCTGCTGTCCCCACAGTTTGGGCAGCATTTGTGGCCGCCATAAAAAAGTTATACCCTGGCTGTGAAGCCAACTGATATATGTTCGCAGACTTACAGATACTCGTTCAGAGATCCCGAGAAAGCACTATGCGGACCCTGGAAGAGTTCGGCGATTACAGTTGTAAGTTTAGAAAGATTACCAAGATGCTGATTGATGGAGGCAATCTTGCCGAGCTCGATCACAACACTATTTTTATGCTTGGCCTTCCTGCCGACCTAGAAGTGCAGGTTCAGAACTGCCTCATGTTTACTAAGCAGAACCACTATCCCTACAAACCGTACCCCATGGACGATGCCATCGAAGCTGCCGTGTTTTTACTTGCTGGCGCAGCCACCTCGCAGTTCCCGTTCACCGCAGCCTCGGCAATCACAGCTGGACAAGGCTCCACATGGGGTTCCTCAGTACCCCCAGCACCTTCCTTTGCACACCCCTCGGTTGCCCCTGCCAGTATGGCCCCATGTCCAGCAGCCCCTATTCCCAGTGTCGCCTCTCCTATCGTCAAGCAGGAGTACACACAGTTCCAGCAGAGCACACCCTGAAGCTGTGCATTCTGCGCAGACCCTAGCCACTTCATGGGATCTTGCCTCTACATCAAAAGTTATGTCGCTTCTGGACGGGCAGCATGCGGGACCGACGGCCACTTGTGCATGCCCGACAGCAAATGCATTCCCAGAATCCCGGGCACCAGATGCCTGTGTGACTGCTTAGATCGCCTGGTCATACCGACCCCCGCTCCTATACCTTCATCTTCTGTCACAATGGGAATCCTCTTGCTTTCATTCCCCGATACCAATGTGGTTTTAGACATCGAGCCTTCAGTATTCCTAACCGAACTCGACACCAAGCCTAGTGATGAGTTGGACCCCGTCCTCACTGACCCCGAATTTCAGGCATATATTGCCCAAGCATGGGCCAATTTTCAGCATGACAAAAAGGATAAGGGGAAGCGAGTTCACTTCGACAGTGTAGAAATACCCATTCGAAGGCCTGCTCACCCTGCGCCTTGGGCAGCCTCAGTTGCCGATGAAATCATCTCGCCCATGGTCGAGGCCTTGCGCACTGCGTTGGGATCTTCTAAACCTGCCTCTTCGTCTATTCCCCCGCGACCCTTGCCTGTTGCACCATTCAACCCCGCATCCTGTAATGTTCCCCCTTCGTCTACCAGAGCTAATGCTTCTGCCCCCACTGCCCCTATCAGGCAATTTAGATATTCCTTTCCCCTCGAAGACAATGCCGCACCCAAGTGCGTGTTGGACGAAGTACTTGATATGTCAGTCTCGGTACCATTCAAGGACCTCTTGTCAGTCGCTACCGACATTCACCAACAGCTCAAAGATTTGACCACCTCGAAGTGTGTCCCGCTCGCGACGCACACAGTCCAGGTGAATGAGCTCTTGGGCCATGACCCTGAGGCCATTCAGCACAAGTGGGGTGACAAGCTCAACACCAACAATGATGGGCTCATTGTAGCTCATCATAGCCTCCCCCTTCGATCCATCGACGTATGAGTGGTCAGTTCCGAAAGGACCCTCCAAGCAGTTCTCGACTCGGGATCCGAGATCATCGCCATGCTGAAGTGGATTTGGGAGACACTCGGTCTACCCATCTGCTCGGATCATATAATGACCATGTCAAACACTAACACTAGCACTGACGCTACCCTCGGCGTAGTTGAGAACCTTTGCCTAGACCTCAGTGCTGGCAAGGTTTGCCTGCAGGTTCAAGTGGTGCAACAAGCCCACTTCGATATGTTACTCAGCTAACTGTTCAGGAGTCTCCTAAGCGCCACTACCAACGAGACACCAGATGGCAGTGCAACCATCACTCTCACTGACCTGAACAACGGGAAAATGTATAAACTGCCGACCCACCCCTGGACCAATGGGTGTCCTCAGTGCTGAAAGGGGCTGGCATGCAAAAGCCATAACTGTGCACCCAAGTCAGATTTTTAGATATTGATGATCCACTAAGAGGTCGGAGAGTGTCACATCCATCGTTCGCATTCATCTGCTCTTGCTCTCCTTCTCCCGTTCGGGCCGCTGAATTCAGAATGGACCATATTTCATCAGACCCTGTGATTCCATACTCATTTCTTTCTTCTATGCAGTCTTCTCTTTTGCCTCCCCATATTCTTGCACTTTCCAAGACTTATTCTTTCAACTCTGTTTCGCATGCGCTGGCTTACAAACCAGTGGCAAAGAAGGTTTGGCCTGTCATTGGTCCTCTTAGCGAGGAATACTGACCGATTCGATGCCTGCCTGCCAAGCCCCTTCTCGGTCTTATATCCTTGCCAACTAACCCCCCGGCGACCGATACACACAGGAACACACTGATGCACTCGACCTCGATCCTGCGAAGTGGTTGTGGCCCGAGGAGCTGAAACTCATCCAGTGGATTGTTCACAACCACGAGACAGCTTTCGCTTGGGTACTGGCCAAGCGTGGTCACCTAGACGTTAACCTTATGTGCATACTCAATATGCACCTAATCTCGTTCTCTATCCATTGGTGACCCTAGCTTAGGGTTAGGATGTTAGGTTCCTTGTGTCATAGTTACAACAGTTTTAAAGTGACCATGTTAGGTGAAGTTTTCAAAACTTCGAATGGGCTGATCCATTTTTGGGTGAGCTTCGCGGAAGCATATGGTAATTGTAAATGCTTTGTAGATAACCAGACAGAGTCACCATTCTTGTATTCCAGTGCAGCCGATCTCTTCTTTTCAGCCTGTACTTTCATTTTTTCTGCATTGGCACAAAGTGCATTTTCAACTTTGGCATGTGCTTTTCCTAGCTCCGTTTGGAATTGACCAGCGATAGAAGAGTCATTTTTGATTTCAAATCCCATGCGTAGCATGTAATTTCGAGTTACCGCAAAGGGTATGTATGCTACCAGTAGCTCGGGTGATGGTGTTGTTATGCATGAATTCTGCTAGCTTAACATATTCTGGCCAAGACTCCTGATTCTTGGAAATGTAGCAACGGAGATATTGCGCCAAATCGCAGTTTACACGCTCAGTTTGTCCGTCTGTTTGTGGATAATAAGCAGTCGAGAGTTTTTGTTCAATCTTAAGCAATTTACACAACTCTGTTGTGAATGCAGAAGAGAATTGCAGTCCTCGATCTGATACCACTGTTTTAGGCAACCCGTGCTTGCACCATACATGATCTCGAAACAAGATAGCCAGATCTCTGGAGTTGATGGATTTGGAGCATGGTGTAAACACCACCTCTTTAGAGAATCAATCTATGACTACACAGATGACATCCTGGCCATTAACTGTGGGAAACCCAGATATGAAGTCAACTGAAATATCCTCCCAGGGATGTTTTGGAATTGGTAGTGGCACAAGCTTTCCTGCCAGAGGTTGTGATGAAGATTTTGATTGCACGCAAATTTGGCAATGATTAACATAGTCGTTTATTTCTTTTTTCATCTCAGGCCAAAAGAAATGCTGAGAGATTGTAGATAGAGTTTGTTGTTGTCCTGCATGACCAGCAATCGGGGAGTCATGACATAACGTGAGAAGTTCTATCCTCAATCCGGGAGGTACGAAGACGCGCTTGGAATCATTGATGAATACCGACTGCTGTTCATCAAACCAGCAAGTCACCGATGAAGGTATTTTTAAGTTTTTTGACATTTTTTGTAACTTCTCCAGGAAGGGTGATTCTAGGTGCACATCATTGATGATGACCTGTGGGGGTAACACCATGATATTTTCATTTAGGTTCTGCACTGCATCACCATGATCTGGCCTCCTGGACAGTGCATCTGCTCTCACATTGGTAGATACAGGCTTGTAGATCAACACATAATTAAATTCTTGTAATGTAGCATGCCATCGAGCTTGGCATGGCGAGAGGGTTTGTGGTTTTTTCCAGTATTCGATGTTTTTGTGATGTGTCCAGATTTCAAATCGTGGACTTCCAATAAGATAGTGACACCATTCTTTGAGTGCACAAATGATAGCGGCCATTTCTTTGTCATAAATAGGATAATTCCTTTCTGCTGCATCAAAGGAATGAGATATAAAGGTGCAGGGTCTCCAGAGACCATATTCACAGTGGACCGAGAGCACTGCTCCTGTAGCGATGTCTGATGCATCGGTTTCTACTCTCAATTCCTTGATACTGTCTGGGTATGCGAGTAGAGGTGCTTTTGTGAATTTTTCTTTTAAGGTTAAATATGCTTCTTCTTGCATTGGTCCCCAGGACCATGGGACATCTTTTTTAGTTAACTCCGTCAAGGGTTTTGCCATATGTGCAAAGTTTTCAATAAAGCATCAATAATAATTACAAAGTCCCAGGAATGACTGAACTTGTTTGACTGTTTGCAGTTGGGGCCATTCTGCAATTGCTTTTGTTTTGTTGTTTTGCATGTCTACCCTGTCTTTAGATATGACCATACCCAGATAGTCAACTGAAGATTTTAAAAAGAAACATTTAGAAGGTTTGCAATATAGGTCATTATCCCGCAGAACCTGCAAAACTTCGCGAACACGTTGAGCATGCTCAGCACAAGACAAGCCAGTGATGAAGATGATCAGATCATCCAGATATGCACCTGTGTCATCATATCAATCGTGGAATAAATCATCTATCATGGCCTGGAAGGTAGCAGGCACATTTTTGTAGCCAAAGTACATGACCAGGGATTCAAATGACCCAAAAGAAGTGACAAAGGCACCTTTCCATTCATCACCCTCCTTCATGTGGACATTGATATATCCCCAATGCAGATCGAGTGTGGTAAACATGTCAGCTCCACGAAGCCGATCAACCAGTTGATCAATTCTAGGTAATGGATATGCATTCGTGACCATTCCCTCATTAAGGTAGCAGTAATCCATCACTAATCTCTTTTTTCCATCTTTTTTGGGTATAAAAAACACCGCTGCTGTTTGAGGCGACTTAGAAGGTCTAATGTACCCTTTTTCTAATTCTCCATCAAGGAATTTATGTATTTCCAATAAGTCTGTTTGGGACATTGGGATCACATGTCCTTTTTTAGGGATGAAGTCTGGATGCAAGTCAATCGCATGATCCCAAGTTTTTCACAATGGCATATGAGTGGACTCCTGTTCCAAAAATATGTCTAAGAAATTGTGAAATTCCTCAGGAACTTCTGTTTTTATTTGTTTTTGTTCGTCCAGCAATATTTCATTCACACGTGCAGTGTCATAATGGTTAAACGTCATCGTGTGATTCACCCAGTCTATGGATGGATTGTACTGTTTAAGAAATTCGTATCCTAAGAAGACTGCATTGGTAGCTAAGTTGGATACGTATAAAGTTAAAGGGAATGAATAGACAATTTGGTTCCCGTCTCTTATTTCTGCATGTATGTTATATACGTGGGTAATTCCTCTTCCCATGTTAGCAGATCCATCGGTGTTCCTGACTTCAATGGATCTAGCCAATTCTTCGCATGTGATAGCGTTGGCTGTGACAAATCCTTGGTCGACAAAACAGTGAGTAGCACTGCTGTCGACTAAAGCGGATACCCAGACCGAAGATTGGTCATTCCTTTGTAGTTTTAACTCTACTTCTAGAGCATTTTCTCCCAAGTGCCGTGTCTTATATGGCATCATCCGAATGTGTTGAGGGATTTCATAAGTTACATTATTTTTTTGTATTTGTGTGAAATTAAGCACCCAATGTTTTTCTTCCGGAGCTGAGCTCAATTGAGACTTCGCAGCGGAATATTCGTCTGATGGGCTACCATATCGAGATGATAGTTCGTGTGACAAGAATGAGACAGGCTCATAGTTTTTGTTCTGAGCCATTTTGGTGAGTTCTCACATGT
>JBBPUL010000937.1:0-13081 GCA_038094675.1 Spongispora temasekensis
TCAACACTTCTCTGATGTTATTTGAAATATGTCAGGGATCAATATGAATGTCAGGGTAACTGACATCATTTGATAATCATGATTGACAGGTGTCAGGGACATGTCAATTCATGACTTGTCTCAACTCATTAGTTAGTATTAGCTCGACTATGCTTAGCACATGTAGCCAGTAATCATAGTTGGAGTGTACCAACTTCAATATGTTGGACTAGTTGTGATGCTTCCAGAGTCTTCTGAGTGCTTCCAGAGCATCCCAAACCCTTCCGGGAACTCAAAAAGCTTGAAAGAACACTTGAAAGCACCAGATCTGGAGCTATGTATGGAATGCAGTACTAATAGTAATATATGTCATAACAGTTCATATTACTTGTACATATATAAAACCCAGCAGAGCTGGATTTAATATAGGAGTTTGAACATTTTCTTTCTGATCTACTTGACAATGTTCAACAACACTAATGGTAAGTATACTGAAGAGGAGCTTCCCAGCCCTCGAACAGAAAGAATCTTAGCTACAGCATCAGTACTTACAAATGGGATGGATGATCTCCACTATCATTAGTTTCAGTGCATGATAGTGGTCATGTAAATACAGAGGGCTGTAATTCCCTCATTAGTGGCACACACAATGCTGCAGGCAGGAGAAGTGTCCACAGATACTCATAACTTCTCTGTGAATGTCAGACTATGTGCATGCTTGAGGAATGACAGTATTTCTATTGGAAGGTTAATAGTACACTCAAGAATTGACTCCTTCATCTCTTGGATGAATGTATGCAAGGGTTGTTGATCGGTCTGCCACAACCATGGCAGTGATCCAGAGTGGAGGAACATAAGAGTGTAGGTGAGGGCTTCGATATTGTCTTAGCAAGCAAGCTCTTGTTTATGGTGGCTGTTGAGGGAGGCATAGGCTAGAGTACTGTAAACTTGGTGTATTCTTTCATCGGGATGTGTATGTGTGATTCTTGATGGCAATATTGCTTGGAGATGCCAAAGTTAATAAGGTAAACCATGTCCTGGGAATCCCCTATTCCCATTATAATGTTTTGGAGTTTGATGTCATGGTGGATGATGTTGTGGGAATGAATGTACTCAAGGCAGGATATCTAGAAGAGAGGGAACCTTAATGGATAGCTGCTATCAAGCAAAAAGTTCACTCACAAGTTATAATCCCACCCGAGCAACATGGTTCAATTTAAACATGCTGGAAGATGCCTGAACCAGTTTATCCAGAGATGGCCCAAGGCTCTCAAGAACCATGGCATGGTATGGTCCCTCTCTGCTGAACCAGAGAGTTTAAGGTAGCCCAGTCTCAGAACCACCTTGAAGGGCTTTGAGGACTGAATATTCGTTTTGCAAGGAGGACATCAGGTTGTTAGTGGTGGGCTTAAGCTTAACCATAACAACTTGGTCTGTTATGATGTCATGACCATGATATACCATCACTGAATTGATGACTCATCAGGATTCAGTGGGGTGAAGAACGAATCAGTTATTCTACCCACTAGATGATTCTGACCCCAACTTTTCATCAAGTTAGTATCTACTTTCAACATGAAAAATATCCACATTTTCAAGTATGCCAATAGTCACTCCTCCTTGTAAAGTCCCAATGAATGCACACTCAATGTTTGTGCCACAGTTATCACAGTGGACACTCTATTCTGAAAGCAGGTATCAAGTGGACCAACTGTGATTTATGAGCCATAAAGTGAGTATCCAACAAATAATAACAAATAACTTACATAGTTCTTTGAGTTTTTAACTGGACAGAGAGTCGACTTAGCAGAATGACAGCAACACTTGCAGCTTGTGTACTGTGAGGCTGCATTTTGAGTCACTTCAAGGATGGAGTTCAAAGTTCAAACAGAACCATTCAACTTTGGGCTATTCTGGATCAACAATTGTCCTCAAATTTTGCCTCATTTATGTTGCTTGTTTTGCATGCTCTCAATTTGATTATTCCATAGGACTAGATCATTCTGGATTATGTTGTTGGTAGGATCTTGTCATAAATGACTTTCACATGAATGTTTGAGCCAAATTGATGTCAGTGTAGAGGCTCCAGCATGTTCTGGGAGCAAATGATTCACTACCTCACTACAATGCTACCTGGCCACTAGCCACTAGCATCCTCATGTTTGGTCTCTGTTCCTTTAAAATCCCCATCTGACTCTCACATTTAGGCAGGCCTTTAGCCTTCACCTCTCATGTCAAGCTGCATTAGATCTGCCCCCATCACTATTTGCCCCATTCATCAGTGCTGCCTGCCCACATGAATATGATGCCAAAGCCCTGATATTGACAGAGACCAAGAATTTCTCAATATTCTCCATGACTTGCCTCCTTCTGGCGGCTCTGATTCCAACTCACCCAGTACTCCAAGTTTCAATGCAGCAATTCCTACCCCTAATACTATGGCCACCTCAACTGCCAACATAACCCAAACTGGTACTAGAAATCCATTGGCTATGTCTCAGTCAGAAAAATGCCACAACATTGCACATGACATACACTATTTCTTCAGGAAGGAGGTGAAGTATGTGTACTTACAACATGAGTGAGTTTCAATCTTGGGCAATACATCTCATATGCTGGACTGAGTGATAATGACATAGGAAACTTCACATGAAAGCTGCTCGACATAATGGGCAGCATGGCTATACCACCTACAATGTCAACACCACTACTTCTATGCTTTGATACTGTTGTGACAGGCACAGATAGCATTTACTAGGCAATTAATGTTATTGAATGTCCTGAATTCCATCAATTGCTCCTTTTCCTCCATTGGAACCTTCAGGATACAGATATCCTGAAGTGCACCAAGATGTGTGAGCTTATCTTGGCCAATTGATATAGAGGCTACAAGGCCACCACAATGGAACTGAAGATAAGTTGCCCAGTTTTCATTAGTTGCCAACAAGTCCATCTCATGGCCATTGTGACCTCTTCATGTGATCTTCCAACAACAACAACTCCTACATCATTTTGACAGGGCACTTTATTATTCAGGATACGAAGTCCAGTGCTCTCATTCTAAAGATGGTGCTGATCACTTTTCATCATGTTTATAGCAAGTATACAGAAGAAGTGCTCAGAAATATTATCCTCAATATCCTTGATGATGCAGAGATCCCTGTCAGCAAGGTAGATTTATTTCCAGTCATGATTCCAATGGATGGCTCATTGTTACATAGATTAGCCACTTTATGATGGACAACACAACCAACAATGACAGCACTTTATGAAATCTTTCCTTGAAGGACCAGTGGGAGTTTTCATATGATGCTGAGGAGCATCGCATCCAATGCTTTCCTCATATCATCAACCTTTGTGTTCAACACATGCTCAGCAAGTATACTGAAGCTAATTTTCATAATGTTCATTCTACATAGACTACTGATAACATAATCATAATCAACAAAGCCAACTATGTCTGAGCAGTGCAAGGGAATTCCATAGGACTTGGAAGAGACATGGTTAACACTATTCATTTCTTGGGTCAACATTATAATGGTTTGTCTCAGATGATACAAAATGGTAACAAGGTAGAAGACTTCACAGGCCAGGATGGTAACCCCATGCAGCTTGCAGACCACCAGTTACTTCTGAATGTACAGACCCATTAGGATTCCACATACACCATGATCTAATGCCTCCATGAATTATGCCAAGTACATATGTAACAAATTTGCAAAAGTATGACTGAGTTATCATCAGGCCATTGACTATCACCTTGCTGCACCCAGAAATGGAGATCTTACTAAGCACAAGTTATTGCCTCTTGACTGGAAGGTTTTGCAGGACATTGAGGTCATGCTCAAGGTAAATTTTTGAATACTTTCTTATGCTTGCTAATCATTGAAGTGACCTATCACAGGGAATGACCATTGGTCTCTACTAACCACAAAGAAAGAGAGCAACATCGATGATGAAGATGGGCCCATAAACAGAAACATCTGGGCATTGCGAGAGCACTGGGTATGCCACAAGAAGCTAGGCTGCCTGGATGAGATTTGTTTCATTAGTGTGGCTAATGGTAAAACACATATACCATCGACATTCTGGCATCTCAACTGCTGGGCTGCAGCAATGGTATGACTTCTGGTTTTGTAGGACAACTTTATTGACAACAGTTTTCTCTGATAGCTCAAAGGACCAGAAACAGCAACAATAGAGATGCCTCCGAACCATGAGCTGTTTCAAGTGGTTCAAGATGAACCACTTGGCCACCACTCTATCCTTGCAGAATGGCGTCTTCAAGCAGAAAAGAGCAAAGTGGCTGCTGAACCACCAGTTGCAATTCCTCCCCCTGCCCCTGCTGTCACACTAATCATCAACTACATGAACTGGCCTTCTGAACTGTTTCTTGCCTTGCAAGGAGGTGCTCATCATGGACCACCACTGGCACTTCAACCTCAGACACCACCAGCTCCAGACACTGTTCAGCAAAATGTACATCTGCTGGTGTCCCTCTGTTCTCACTTCATTAACTCGAATCCCCTGGAGAACAGATGTCTATGGTCGACTTTGCTGCTACGTATAGTCTAACACCAACTGTTCTCGAAAAGCTACAAGTTGATGGTCATAACTCTGCACACACGCTTCAGTTTGCTATGGTTGAGGACCTTCAGATGAGCAGTGGTTTACGATGTGGAGAGATTGCATAATTGCAGGATGCAATTACACTTTGGGCTGGTACTGACTAGATGATACTGTTTGCAAAACCACATGTTGTAAAGTAGATGCACTGCTGGATACATATACAATTTATCTCAACTTTGTCCTGGCACTACTACATGTAACCTGCATGTCAAATGTAACCCTTTGCATCATTTGCAGTGATGACGTGTAGTGCTTCTAACATATCATAAATCAGTCTGTCACCAGGGTCAAAAGCATCTGCATTCTTGCAGATCCAGGCCTTGATTTTGGAGAAGGCTTCTTCAATGGGGTTGAGATCTGGTGAGTACGGTGGTAGATGGACAATGCGGACACCTACAAGAGTCAGAAATGTAATGCAACCTGAGTCGGAGTGATAGCATACTTACCAAATCTTTCTGCGACTTCGTGAACTTCATTGCCATGGTGGATACGAGCATTGTCCATGATGAGGACACTATGCTTGCCAGGATAACATTCACAAGATGGAAGCTACAAATGAATGAGTGTCAGAACACATGAATAGTAAGATGTACACCAGTACATACCACAGCATTCTTTAGGAACTTGAGATACTCTGCCCGATTCAAGAATCCTTTGATAACATGCCCAGTGATCATGCCATCACATGGCATCGCGCCGACTGCAGTCAGTCAGCATCCCCATACAAATACACCTTTCATCATGGCATGGCAGCCCTTCTTAGCCCAGCCATATCATCTAAAGAGAGTCTGCTCGTCCTTGGAAGTCTTATCAATGAAAAAAAGCTGTTCGGGGGTGTATTCCACAACCCATCACATGTAATCAGCACAAACATCTTCATTGCATTCGCTAGTGATCTTTCTGAGCTTTTTGAGGGAAATATTGGATTGACAGAGCTCGCAATGGATGGTTGTGAAGTGGACAGAAATGAACCAGTTGTGCTGCATGAGAGTGTCGAGTTTAGCGAGAAAGTGGTCTGGGTGATGATGGATCAGTTCTAGGAGATACTGGACATCTGTCATGTTCAGTGACCTTGGACGCCCAACAAGATCACCTCATGGTCGTATGACGTCGCCGGTGTCACAGTAGAGCTGGCAGATGCGATGAAATGTATGCTTGGAGAAGCCAATGCAGTCTAGAATCTGCTCTGTGGTGAGGATACCCTGTTCTGCAAGTCAAATAGCAGCCATTTTGAGGTCAGGGGATATCTTCCTGTTGCCCATGGTAGATACGATAGAGAATAACTGTGACTGGGGACAATGTGGTTACAGTTACAGTGTATATACGACGAAATTCTACTAAGTAGTCTTACTAATGTTTCCCATTTCACCCAAAGTGCCATTAGTTTCGCAAACTGCTGTAATACTGGCACAGACTTCAAGGTTGATATAATAATTGAATTCTGCAATGAGCTGTCTGGGATGAGAAACAACATAAATGTTGCTACTAGTAATGTCTTTTGGCCTTTCTGAATAGTACACCCATTGTCTAGTCTTGTATATTCAGGATGGCCATCATCTTTTATGATTGTCTGTGGATTAAAGGCCTTTGGAAAGTGCTTTTTATAGGCACCATTTTCTATACAGCATCTACATCAGTAAAATAACCTTTCGCATTTTGGCAGAGTGTGGCAGTGCTCCACAGAGAGGTACCCAAAACTACAGACACTACAGAGCCTATAGACAAGGGTTGTTTTGCTGATGTAGAAGAGCAGTCATGAATTATATAGCTTGAGACAGCATTATGAGGTGCAGGATGAAGATTAGGATCAGGAATCTGAGCAGAGATCAAAGAGTCTATGTGTTCCACAGTCTGAGGCTTATCTTCATCAGCCAAGAAGATCAATAAGTGCATGTGAGGAAGACCATGCTTCTGATATTTGATTGTATAAACAAATCTGGAAACAAATCCAAATTATCCATTTCTAATCTTGTGTAGTAGTGCCTGTTGCTTATGATAGAACACATGAGCCACTATATCAGGTTGATCAGTGGCCTGCTTGTTGTAAACACCATGAAAACACTATAAAAATATTATATCCAAATTCTTCTCCTTTTTGCAAGCATTCTGGTAATGCACACTCACTTACATAATATGATGTCACAAAGGCTAGACCCATCACGTGACATGATGTCATCTCTTATTTACTTATCTATGATGTCATAGTCTAGACTGCCTCATGTTAGACACATGTAGTTTAGTCAAACCACATGTATTTAATTTAGTAGAACATATATAAAGTGACCAAGAGTTGAGTGTTACAACTGGTGTGGGTAGCATCAGTCATAGACTCGATGCACAACCTAAAGCTGTGAGGTGAGGATGAGAGGCATAGGTCCCAAGCATAATGCAAGGAGACTAGTCACTACTCTGCCTAGGTGAGTAGGTAGCGATGTCGAAGACAAGGGCAGAGTATCCTCAAGTGAAGACGCTGCGAGGCCAAGAGGTTCATGGGGAGAGCAAGGAGGAGCAAGAGGGTCAAAGATGCAATAGATTGCTATCTTGAGTAGGCTCAAGCTGGGGATACATGGCTTGTGCTATGCCCTGTTTATATGTATGAGTTCTGTGCACAGACCAAGCAGTGCTATAGTATGATAAGAGAGAAAGCCAAAAGGGGAAAGTGGAGATAAGGAGTTATGAGTCATGCACAGTGTGAAACTAGTCATAAAGCTGTGCATGATAGAAATACATGGAATATTGAGGAATGTATGAGTCAGAGATAAGAGATAAGAGAAACACACAGCCAAGATACTGACTAATTGAAAGGCTGTGTGCATTTAAGTAATGCAATGCAAAGAGAAGTGAAGATAAAATGAGGGGCTGATTATAACATTGAGCTGAGCCCCAGCTTTGACCTCTTGTGTCTTTGACCAAAGTCTAAGTCCCCCACCCTAGTCCCTTTTCATTAGTAGTCAAGGCCGAGGGTCATGTCCAATCAGTGAAAGCTTTGGTCACTTCATTAGGTTGAAGCTGCACTCAAGGCTGCTAACATCCCACCATTTCTACTTGAACAATTCTTTGAGGCTCATAAAGCCACCTCTCCATCAGACAACCTTTATGCTACTTTAATTTGTTTCCCCCTTTCTACCACCCCACCTATAAGACAAGATGTCATGGAAATTGAAGATCAATGATGTTATGGACCAATTTTCTTCTCTTTGCCTTGAATTTGACTGAAAAACCAAGTCAACCTTGGGATATGCCAGCACATGGAATGGCAAAAAGATAACCTTCCACCTATGGTGGGTCAAAATGAAGCTATACTTGAAGGTCAAAGAATATGACCAATGAGAAGCAGCTTATGCCATCCTGTGCTGTATGATCGGCAATGCCACCCAGTTTGTGGCACAGATGTTGGAGACATTTGTGGAAATTGAGGATGTTGACAAATGGCTGACCATATCAGATCTTGAATTGGCCATCAAAAAATATTTCATAATTGACTCATTGCAGCATGAGTCTTATAAAAAGCTGCTAAATTTGAAACAAGAAATGGACTTCCACATGTTTATCAGGGACTTCACCAATCTCTATGTAGATGCCAAATGTGGAGCAGGCAAAGTGGTCCATATACTAAAAAGGGCCATAATTACAAAATCCATATGGAATATGAGCTCCATGCATTAACAGAGCTTAAGGCTGATGACATTGAAGGGCACATCAAGGCATATACCAAGATAAACAAAAAATATGAAAACATTACCTTGGCTCACTCAACAACAGGTCTAACAATTGGTCCTCATCTGCTTCCACGCCCTCTAGTCACTTTGCATTTTATGTCTACTGGCACCCAGCCTGGTGTAGGTAGGGATTGGCATGGGTATGGGTAACTCTTGAGGGTTTTGGTATGAATATCTCAAGGGTATGGGTGTGGGTGTCACTTAGTGACACCCATGTCACAACCCATACCATCGACATGGGTTTACAGGTTAAAATGCAAATTCTATTCTGAACTTAGACTAACCAAAACAAATAAAGTACAAACATAAATTCTATTACCATATGCCTCCTGCTCACCTAATCCAACCATGGAACTCTCCAAATGTGTCGAGTGCATAACAGAAAGGGCTAAGGCTGCTGCAGAAAACTCTGTCATCCCACAGAAGTGGCAAGCAACTAGCGATGCTGTAGCCAAACATGATCAGCACACACCTCCAAAAATGGAGAAAGAGTCACGCATAGAAGCCTCAGTCCTGCACTCAACCCAACATGGCAAGTAATTCCAGTGATAATAAAAGTGGCATAGTTCTTGATGCAAGCACCTCCCAAGAGGCTGCACCCACTGAAGATGAGTCTAGTGACGAGATTCTTGAGGATACATTGTAATCCAAATCCATGGAACTTGACTCCCTGTAATTTATAATTTGTATCAGAGTGCCTTGCAAAGAACTGGACCTCACCTGTGTATGCATTTTTTGAATCCACTCCAAAGATCCAAGCCATCAATGGCTGTTAGGCCCACAAGTTCAAATGCTGCAACCATGGATGCAAGACAAGAATTAGATGGTACTTGGATACGAAGGATGCATAATCCACTGGAAACATATGCAAGCATGTATATACTTGCTGGGGCAACGAAGCACTCAATGCTGCTGTTCAGGCCAAGAATTTGGATGACATTTACACCAAGATTGTCAAGAGTATCCTATGCAGCAGTTCAATATGATGTGACCTTGTTTTTCTTGCACTCTAGCCTTAACCGACGGTAATACCAGCAATGGATCACATTGACAAGCTCTTTGCTACAGCAGGTAGTGCCAATGGGGGCTACAGTCTGGCGATCCACGCCACCCTTGAGATGGCCAAGAAGACCCTCAATCACTACTATCAGCTCACTGATGCTTTGGAAGTCTATCAGATTGTGATGGGTAAGTCATTTTAATATTAAACTACTACTAGACTACTAAATGACATCTCTCCCAGTACTGCACCCAAAATACAAGCTGGAATATTTCAAGCTCATGGATTGGAAGGAGGAGTGGATTGAGACTGCTGAAACTCTTGTTTGTGAACAATTTACTAATGTTTATCTTCAGATAACTCAGAGTGAAGATGTGGACAGCGGCGAAGATGTTACCAGTGGTTAGGCTATCGGTGCTGAAATGGGCTGGCATGCAAAAGCCATACCCATGCACCCAGGTCGGATTTTTAGACATCAATGATCCACTGAGAGGTTGGGGAGTGTCACATCTGTCGTCGTTTGCATTCATCCACTCTTGCTCTCCTTCTCCTGTTTGGGCCGCTGAATTTAGAATGGACCATATTTCATCGGACCCTGTGATTCCATACTCATTTCTTTCTTCTACGCAGACTTCTCTTTCGCCTCCCCATGTTCTCGCACTTTCCAAGACTTATTCTTTTGACTCTGTTTTGCACGCGCTGGCTTACAAACCAGGGCAAAGAAGGTTCGGCCCATCATCGGTCCTCTTAGTGAGGAATACCAACTGATTCGATGCCTGCCTGCCAAGCCCCTTTTCGGTCTTATACCCTTGCTGACTAACCCCCTGGCCTTCGTGCCTGGGGACCGTTACACACAGGAACGTGCTGATGCATTTGACCTCAATCCCGCGAAGTGGTTGTGGCCCGAGGAGCTGAAACTCGTCCAGTGGGTTGTTTGCAACCACGAGACAGCTTTCGCTTGGGTACCGGCAGAGCGTGGTCGCCTAGACGAACGCTACTTCCTGCCTGTCAAGATACTGACAGTACCCCATATGCCTTGGGTACTGTGCAATATCCCGATTCCCCCGTCATCCTGGGATCAAGCGATCCAAATCATCAAAGACCGATGTAAAGATCCTAAAATGGCTGGGAGGAACTAGGAGACTAAGTTCTCTAGTCCTGGCCATCAGGAGAGAGTGTGGGCGCGATGTGTTCACACCACAGAGATTCTGGGCAGAGGCGTCCAGAAACGGCGCGTCCGAGACGACTACAGATGGTCCCGATGTCCGACTGAGGTGACGTGGCTGAAGCCAAGGCTTTAGATGGGGCGGCTGAGATGTGCGCCCGAGGTTGAGAGAGGAGCAGCCGGGACGTGTGACCGAGCTTGACTGGTTAGCGATAAGGGGAAAGCGAATCCAAGCGTCCCTGAGGTGGACGAAGAAGGGCGGTGGTGGAGAAGACGGGCAGTGGTGAAAATAGCGGACGTTGGCGGTAGCGGCGGCAGTGGCAGTAGATAAAACAGTCGGTAGTCGTTCCAAACGGTCGGTGATGAATGTGAGCTAAAGGAAGCTCCCTTTCTAATTCTGAAGGACAAATCTTTATAGTCCCGGGCATTCCCAAGACTGCGAGACGTAGTGCGCGTATTAAGGAACTATGTAGAGTGACATGCGACAAGAATTATTACATAATGGCCGAGTGGCGACCGCAATACGTAGTAATTTGGAATAAAAAAAAGGAATTTGGAATAAAAAGGGGCATTATGAGGGGGCCGATGGAACGGGCACGTGATGTACGGAAACGGACCGACCGCTATAGCGAGGTGCCGAGGGTTCGGCCGTGCGCTCTGTGAGCTCGGCATCATGCGAAAACGTTCGGAGAGCGACGAGGAAGGGAGGCTGAGTTTGCAGAGTGATAGTGGGCTCCTGGAAAGTGTGAAAAACACCCGGTGTAACCGTAGAGGCGTACCGCACTCTACATCCACAGGGGACTTGCTTCTGACTGTCCCCAGTCAGGTCCACCGGCTTAGTCAGCACAATGCGGAGTTCAGATTTCGTGGTGCTCGGTTGTGGTGTCAGAGCCGCGTGTCGGTTACTCTCCTTCTTTCACTTCAACTCCCAACATCTCTTCCCCAGTCGACGATGCCTCAATTCCAATTCCGGTTCGACAAGCAGCACGCGCTCAACGACGCGGGCCTCCTCCACCGACAGGAGGTGCGCAAGCGGTTCAAGTTGGCCACAGAACACATCGAAGCCGTCGCCAGGTCGATGCCCGACGACAGGGAAGATCTCGAGGAGGAGCAGGAGATGTGGGTAGGCGAGTTCGGGGACGCGATGGTGCATGGCACGTAGGCTTTGGGTCGACGCGATTACTAACGGTTCGGTAGGACCAATGGAACATGGCGCAAGCCGAAGCTGAGGCACTCGGGCTCGACACTGAGCTCGAGGCTGACGCCAAAGTTGCGGTTGTCGACGCGGAGTGCATCCAGGCCGAGTGGCTGGAGCGCGCGAGGCAGAGGGAGGTGGCAGCCAGGGCCGCAGAAGAGGTGCGAGAGCCGGCCCCCACGCAGGGGACTGCGACGGACGCGGAGGAGGTCCAGGCCGCGGTGACCGAGGTCAGTGAGACCTCGGAGGTTCGCTCCTCCGTGGCTGAGGTTAGTGAGGCCGCAGGCAGTCGTTCCGTCGCGTCGTCGAGCCGAAAGGTACATCGGGAGGGTTGTGAGCACGGGCGAGTACTGATGGATAGCAGCGGGGGTGCGAGGACGACGATGACGATGAGGTCATGTCGGCCGTCACGCCGAAGAAGCGGACGACCGCCAGCGCGTCCGACACCGAACGCCTGGGCCCGTGCGCGAAGTGCGTCAAGGTTGGGGAAGCCGGGTCCTGCGCGAAGGGTACTGGTGCCGCGTGCACGCGGTGCCAGTCCCACAAGATTCGTTGCAGCTGGTCGACTGATCGCATGACCCTGAAGAGGCAGAGGCTGGGGACGATGCCCGCGGCGCTTCCGGCCACCAGTCACATGGTGGTGGTGATTGCGCGCAAACCAGGTACATCCCTCGGTCCGAAGCTTGCTACCAGCTGACCGTTTAGCAGGTGCTCGGCCGATCCGCGTGACCGCCAAAGCTCCCCGAAAGCAGGCCGAGTTGCCGGTCGTGGTCAGCGACGAGGATGAGGGCGACGAAGAGACCCTAGTGAAGGGCAAGGGTAAGGGCAAGGTGAAGGAGGTTCCGCCCCCGAGTCGAACGACCGTCAAGCCCTCAGTCAACAAGGCCCAGAAGCAGCTCGTACGCCGCCTCAACATGGCGTATGCAAAAATGTATCAAGTCCGAGGCAGCCTCAAGGCACTGGAGGTGGAGCTGGAGGAGGTGATGGACGAGTCGGCCAAGATCATCGGCGAGCTCCAGGGCCTCGACCTGTAGTCGCAGAAAATGTAACGTCTATAGTCGTAATGTAAACACGCGATCCGGCAAAAGAAAGGAAAGAGATAAGAGAAGTAAAGAAAGAAAAAAAACGTCCTTGTGCGGGGTACCGCCCGACTTGTCTTCCTCAGTCGGCTTGCAATGTCTATCCCTGCCGACGGTTTCTCTGATTTTTCGGTATTGTTCAGTCTTAGTTCTATGAGAGGGAAAAAAAAAAAAATGTGCGCAGTCTCGGACGCATGAGAAGCAAAGGTGGCCCGAAGGCTCGGCATACATGAGACCTGAGATGAAAATAGAAATGAGATTTTTTTTTTTTTGAATGTATAGTACGATGAGGAGGGTTGTGTCTGTCTGTTTTAG
>JBBPUL010000938.1:0-13080 GCA_038094675.1 Spongispora temasekensis
CTCAAGTTCTAGATTTGATGCAAGTTGAATTTCAGGTGATGTTGTGTAGATATCAATTGAATAATCCCAAGACGCTCTCCAGACATCCAGCAGACATCCAAGGAATTGCGTTACAGTGACATGTCACAGTTACTATACCCAAAACGGTCCATGCAACACCCTAAACATAGTGTTCCTATCTTCACACGATATCCGAAATATATTGTGTTTACATTTTCCATCAATTGTCCATTCGCGAAAAACCTAGTTTGGGCATGTAATGGGGCCAAATAGCTTGTTGGCAGACTTGATGAATAGGTTAATTGACTGTTTGATGTAAGTAAAGAAAAGCTAGTTAATATGAGCATCATGTACCATTCATAGAGCATATGCATGGGCTAGCATGCCATCCACTGTACCCCAGTGCACATTACTATGCAGTGGGATTTTGAGGGGAGTGTCTATCCTGCACTCATGCTGGAGGTGCTCAAAGTAAGCTACATGTTGTCCAGATGACTGAATCTTGATGACGAGTGTTCTGATTGTGGCAATAATGTCAAGGCATTCTCCTTGAATGTAGTTTTCAGGTAACATTGGGTCAAACTCCCAGATGGTGGTGGTGGTCTCAACATGGGCAATCCAAGTGAAATGCTCATGAAAGCAGTAATTGCAAGGTTCAGAATGTGCGCTAGGCATGGAAGGCGATGTTGATCCAAGTTAAATGAATAAACTTGGTGAAATTGGAGTGTCAACTTGATGTGGGCACAGGTTGTGTCATTGTTGCTTGCACTGTCCATGGTGACACAAAAGAGCTGTGTAATGCATGTTAGAATTGTCTGTTCAAACATAAAAAAACTGTTTGTGCACCTTAGACCCCTTGCTCATGATGATACCGGCTCTCTTGCACAACTTGATGAAGTAATGGCTCAAGTTCTCACCTGAATGATTCCCCATGATGGGGTGGAACACAATAACTTCAGTACAAAGTTGCCACTTGCCAGATTCCAAGCACTCAATCCAATGTCTGGTAATGCTCATGAAGGCTGCCTTGGTTTGTTTACCTGACAATAGGTCAATTGCAGCAGAAACACGACCTGTGGTTGTATGCTGACATCAGAAGGTTAGCATAAATGTTCACTTACCTGAACCCAACTCTTGACACAATCTAGCCATTTGATGAAGCTGTTGTGAATAAACATTGTGACCTCGTGACTCAACAGTAAGTCTTTAGACTTTGTATTTGGACACATCATGGCTAAACAATTCCTAAACAAGGTCTTGTTTACCATGGCTAGACTCTGTAACCAAGTAAGTGTTTGCTTGTATTGGTAGCATCATGGCACTCACCTGGTCGTCACATACTACAAATTTAGCAATAGCTTTCAACACTTCATCTCTCAAAAACACTTCATACTTAGATTTTTTGATCACGCCATCGAGGATTTGTTGTCCTTCGCCTGTTTTCTTTGCTTTCCTAACCTGTTATTTTAGAATCTCCCATAGTACTGCATGGTGATGTTCTTCTATGTCCTGCTCTGCACATTGCTTATAAAAACTATAGTGCTTGCAGATGTGTTGCTGGCATGAAGAGTTGGAACCAAGGTGAAATGCCTTGCGTTTTCCATACTTATCTACAAATGCCTCATCATCCCTGTGGTGCAATCTAGGTAAATCATTTGACTCATTCAGAGTGCCACTTCACTAACCTGCAAACTGTACATCATTGCCCTTACAGAATCTCGACCTTCCCATTTAATTGACAAAATTTTACTTTGCAGATGTCAGTCAATATGGTAAGAATGTCCTTTGCCTGTTTCCTTTTCATCAACTTCAATTCTTGTTCATCATCATCATCATCATCATCACCCAAATACTGTACTGATTTGAGCTATTGATTTAGAAACTCGAATTATACTTACCCTTTCCCTTCAGCCCCACTACTTGGATCCCCACTCTCAACATCTCATGTGAGAACATTCGACACCCTTGATGTTAACTTGATGATCTCATCATCATTGCTTTTAGAGTCAAGTATTTCAGCTTTGTCGATATCTGAGGGCCCAGAGGTAAGGGAACAATGGGTAGCAACTGAGTATTGGCGAGAGCGACCATAGATTGAAGACATTGGAGAGCAGGAATGGTAAGTCAAGGTGACAGAGCTCTGATAGTTGTGCCCATGGGAGGTATTTGATGCTTGATGAAGCCGGTGATGCTTCCTCAATGGTGAGTCATGCATACTTGACTGTTCTCCATTATCTGATGCTTGTGCTTCAGCATCAGTGATATGGTTCCCAACCAACAGCCTAAACTTCTTCACCAATGTTTCCCAAAGGCCTTTCCAGTTGGGATCCTCACTGAAGATTGATTGTGTGATTGCCATCTGAATAGCAGTCTTATCCTTGCCTGATGGTTACTCTGTGGTGGTGATCCAGCTTGACTTATTCTCTGAGAACAGAACTGTTATGACAGGTGCGGGTAGCATCAGCCATAGACTCGATGTGCAACCTAAAGCTGCGAGGCAAAGATGAGGGGCATAGGTCCTGAGCGCAATGCACAGAGACTGGTCACTACTCCACCTAGGCGAGTATGTAGCAATGTCGAAGACGAGGTCAGAGTATCCTCGAGTGAAGACGCTGCGAGGCCAAGTGGTACGAAGGGAGAGCAGAGGAGGGAGCGAGAGGGTCAAAGATGCAATAGATTGCTATCTCGAGTAGGCTCAAGCTAGAGTTACAGGCTTGTGCTACACCTCTATATATACGTGCGGAGGATGCGCACGGACCAGGCCAAGTGGAGCCTCAAAGACAAAGGAAGACATAAGAGGGAAAGAGAATAAGCAACTATGAGTAATCCACAGTATGAATGAGTAAGGAGAAGACTGCGGATTGGAAATAAGAAGCTAATGCACAGCAGAGAAGATCAGAAGAGAATGTGCTGCGGCACAAGGACTGCGGGAGCAGTAGAAGAGAAGCTCGGGTGAAATACCTGAGATAAGGATAAGCGACACGAGGTGTCGGAAGCGATAAGTGAAACAGAGAAGCAAGGAGGGCACACAGTGCCAAAGGAAAGAGTCCGAGAGAGAAGGAAATGGCATAAGCCAACAGAAGAGGTTGGCGAAGGGACAATGGGGAACCAGGGTGATACGCAGTATCGGAGACCACAGGTCTGGGGGTTGGTGAAGGGTATATGCCAGTAGAATGACCGGCAAGGTGTAGGCGAACCAGCAGGGATGGCTGGTGAGACATCTAGAGGCGCAATGAGAGGCGCCGCAGCTAAGACAAAGAGAAAAGAAAAGGGGCCATAGACCAATCGTAACATTACCCCCTTAGTAAGGGTGAGTTCCCAATGAAACCCTAATGAGTCTTCGACCAGAAAACTTAAAAGCCCGAGGTGGAAATGAGACAAGTCAAAGAATCATCAATAACTTGTGAAGGGATGGGGCGATCGGGGAGATGGGTGGAGCGATGGAAAGAGCTCAACGAGGGGATTCTGCTGATATAGAAATCGAACGATTCGGAACAGCGGATCATAAGATATGGTGACGCGAAGGTGACTGATCAGTTGGCAGGGAAGGGCAGCGAGTGAAGGGAAGCACAGTTTAGGGATACTCGTGTGCAGGAGTAGTGGGGATATGATGTGGGGATGCAGGGGTATAGGCGCAGCAAGAAGGATCCAAGCAATGACCAGAGACGAGGACTTTACACTACCATTCTCTACTGTGGCAGGGCAGCATGGGTTGCGAGGACAAGGACCACTGGCAAAGGCTTCGGCCAGGACAAAGTGCTGGGGAGGAAAAGAGGGAGACGAGAGAAGGGACAGGCTAAGCAGTTTTATGTCATGC
This sequence comes from Spongispora temasekensis, assembly GCA_038094675.1. NCBI lineage: Eukaryota > Fungi > Basidiomycota > Agaricomycetes > Boletales > Boletaceae > Spongispora > Spongispora temasekensis. Next base: position 3,818 of record JBBPUL010000938.1, read on the forward strand.
AGCCCTAGTCGGTAGAGACATTGGACATGGTAAAAGAGAAGCATAGAGGCGAGGGGGTGAAGGTGATAGAAGGCGTTGTGAGGGGAGGGAGCTAATGCTTTTAACTAGGGAAGGCCTTTGGGCGGAGGTTCTTATACTCCTGAAGGGCGGACTTCGCATTTTTTAAGTTCTGTTCTGGAACCCAGGAGTCTTCTTCCATGGTGTATCCCTTCCATCGGATCAGGAACATGCGGGAATGTGGTGTTCCTCTGTGGCATAGGACCTTCTCGATTTTGTATTCCTCTTCACCTTCTATTAGCTCCGGAGGTGGAGCTGGGAAGTTCGGGCCGTGTATGCTATTTTCGCGATAGGGCAATAAGAGGGAAGCGTGGAACACGGGGTGAATCTTCCACGTTGCTGGGAGTCGGAGTCTATATGTTAAGGGGGATAGGATGTCTGTGATAATGAAGGGTCCTTCCCTTTTTGGTGCAAATTTAGAGTTCGCGATACGGCGGTTGAAGTTCTTCACTTTTAACCACACTTTGTCTCCTTTGACGAATGGGGTAAAGGAGTGGCGTGTACGGGATGCCATCATCTGGCGTGCAAGTTCATGGGCAGCGAGTGCCTCATTCCTTGCTGCGGATAGGGCCTTGAGGCGTTCTTCCAGGGCTGGAAGTGGTGTTTCTGCGAGGACCGTGGGGAGGGCACGAGGTTCGAAGCCATACATGAGGTAAAATGGCGATTTGCCGGTGACAGAGTGGGGGCGGTGATTATGCGTGAATTCCGCATGGGTGATGTGATCAGCCCAGGCAGTCGGGTTGTTTCCGCAGAAGATCTGAAGGTAGGTTTCAACTTCTTGGTTAACATGTTCTGTTTCACCGTCGGATTGAGGATGGTACACTGTAGACAAGGAAAGGTCATATTTCAGAAGCTTTCCAAGCTCCCGAGCGAAGGTGGATGTGAATTGTGGGCTGTGATCTGAGATGATTTTGTTGTAGAGGCCCCAACGATGGTAGACTTTGTGGAAAAAGAGGGTTGCTACTCCCTCGGCGGTGATTTGTTTCTTGGTAGGGCAGAGAATTACCCCCTTAGTAAGCCCGTGGTCGACCACAACCAACAGGCTGTCAAAACCGTTGGAGAGCGGGAGGTCCATGATGAGATCGCAGGAAACTTGTTGAAACAGGCGTGAGGTGAGGGATTTGATGGGGAACAGAGGAGGGATGGTGGGGTGGGTGTTCACCTTATGTTGCTGGCAAAGGGCGCAACCCTTGACATAGCGGCAGACTTGGGTGGCGAGGCTGGGCCACCAAAAGTCATGAGCAACCAATTGATGGGTTTTGAGATATCCAGGGTGGCCAGCCGAGGGGTGATCATGAGTGCATGCAATAACGGGGAGGCGGTCAGGTTCGGAGACGTAGACGCGGTCATGATAGCAAAGGAGATTCTCCTTAAATTGCCAATCGGAGAGGCAGTTGTGAAGGTTGGGGGCGGTGACCGGTCCCTCGAGGTCAGTGCGAAGGTGGGTGACCAGGTTATCGTCTGTGGAATGTTTCTGGATAGCCGTTGCGAGGACTGAGTCTATGACTCGGACAAAGAGGGTTTTGGGGAGAAGAGTGACGGCCTGGTTGTCGGACTCAGACGAGAGTCGGTCAGGATGATGAGAGAGAGCATCGGGGCCAGAGAGCAGAGAACTGGGGACATGGGTCATCTTGAGATCAAAATCTGCAAGATCAAGGAGCCATCGTGCTTGGCGACAGTTGAGGTTCTGAGGTTGCCAAAAGTACATGAGGTTTTTGTGGTCAGTGAAGACCTGTACAGGGTGTTGTGAACCATGAAGGTAGTGGCGCCAGGCTTTAAGGGCGCGGATAATGGCCAAGAGTTCCCTGTCAAAGATATCATAGTTTTGTTCTGCGGGAGAGAATGACTGGGAGAGGTAAGAACAAGGGTGCCAGTCCCCGTTCAAGTCTGTTTGGAGGAGGATGGCCCCGGTGGCATCTCGTGATGCATCAGTAGCCACGGCAAAGGGTCTAGAAAGGTCCGGGAGACAGAGGATGGGTTGGGAGAGGAAGAGCCTCTTAAGCTCGTCAAAGGAGGTTTGGCATTGGGGTGTCCAAAGCCACACGGCAGTTTTCTTGGTCAAGTCGATGAGGGCGCGGGCGACGTCCGAGTACGAGGGAATGAATCGCCGGTAGAAATTTGCGAATCCTAGGAAAGAGCGTACATCTTTGACTCTCTTCGGGGTAGGCCAGGAAGCGATTCCGTCGAGCTTGATGGGATCCATGGCAAGTTCTCCTGGTTTGACAATCATTCTGAGGTATTCCACTTTGAGAGTGGTGAACTTGCATTTGTTTAAGCATAGATGGAGATCTAACTCCATCATGCATTGGAGGACTCGGCTGGTACACTCGGTGTGGGATTCGTTGTCAGGGGAGAAGATGAGCAAGTCATCCATATAGATGACCAGCCATCCTTCGGTGATCATGTCTCTGAAAGAGTCATTCATGAAGCGCTGGAAGGTCGATGGGGAGTTGTTTATGCTGAAGAACATGACCATGGGTTCAAAAAGGCCCTTGTGGGTGATAAAGGCGCCTTTCCACTGGTGACCCTCCTTGATGCGCACATTGTTGTAACCCCATCGGACATCGAATTTAGTGAAGACGTTGGCCCCCTTGAGTTTATCGACGAGGTCGGAGACGAGGGGTAGGGGGTAGGCATCGTGGATAGTGTGTTCATTCAGGTATCGATAGTCCTGGCATGGATGAAGTTTGCCGTCCTTCTTCTTAATGAAGAAAAAGGGGGAGGCCTGAGGGGATTTGGAGGGACGAATTTTCCCGGAGCGAAGGTTCTTGTCCAGGAAGGCTTTGGTGGCTTTTTGTTCCTCGGGGGACAAAGGGTAGATCTTTCTGATCTTCAGGACAAAGGATTCGTCAAGGTTGATTTCATGGTCATAAGGCCGAGACAGGGAAAGGGACTTGCAGTCCTTTTCCTCAAAGACTTTGGCGAAGTCTGAGTACTCCGGGGGTAAGGTGACTTCTTGAGTCTGGGTTCCCGCTTTCTCCGCAAGCTTGGTAGCTTCGGAGTAGCAGGCAATGGTTGCCGAAGGCAGGATGTATGGTTCTCCTCGAGTGACGTGGTTGATGGAGTAATGGCTAAGAGTCTGGTGTTGCCATTGCTTCTCTGACTGGATATCCAGGTACGTGTGCAAGTGTTTATGAGTCTCGGAGGTCGTGTTGACACATCGAATCGAAGTTTCCCCAAAGCCTCGTAGAGGTGGGGCGTGGTAGTGGGAATCATGTCACTTTTGATCAGCGACATAGGCATGGTATAGGTCTGTGGATTGGTTGAGGACCTCAGGAACAGAGATGGTTTGCTTTTCCCAATCAATTGTTGGGTTGGCAAGACAGAGCCAGGGGAGACCAAGGATAACATTTTCTTTTCCGCAGTTTATGAGGTAAAAGAGCACCTTTTGGGTAACTCCTTCTCTGACGGAGATGTAAAGCTCGGTAGAAAACAGGATGTCTCCATTGGAGTTCGCGGATTGGTCTACATTGCAGACTCGGATGGGTTGTTCTAAGCGAGTGTGAGGGAGGCGGTTTTTTCGGGCGAAGGCCCAGTCAAGGCAGGAAATCTCTGCTCCTGAGTCAACGAGAGCAGGAGAGTCGACGACTTTCATAGTGTGCGAGGGTACCACGAGCTGAATGGGGATATGCATAGCTCTATTTGATGTTGATACTAGTACAGGCGCACAAGAAACGAAGCATTCGGGAGGTACTTGCGTCGAAGAAGTCCTCCCTTTTAAAAATCCTTTATCCCTACTGCCTCTACGTGAAGATCTTCATCATCATCTTTGTCTATGAGGCCAGGTATCTCTTCTTCAGCCTTGGGGCATGGGGGAAGGTCTTTGAACGTCGGGCATTTGTTGGAGAAGTGGCCCGATTTCCTGCATCGGAGGCAAAGTCCCTGTTTGAAGCAGCATTCTTGCTCTTCAGGAGTAAGTTTCGGGATGTGGATAGCATCCACATCCATGGCGTTGGGGTCTTTGTCGCGAGGGGTTTGAGTGGGGCGAGGGACGAAGGTGGGGGTCGAGGAGTGCTTGTGCTGGCAGGCAACAAGCTTAGCACGTTTGTGCTGATCGTCGAGACAAGAGGCATTCTTAATCCAATCATCGATAGTGGTAGAGATGGTGTCTATAAGGTACACCTTTTCCGAGAGCGAGGGAGGGATGCCGGTGGAGAAGTAGTGGCAGATGGTGGCTGCCTCATTGAGTCCGGCCAGGCTGACCTGGTTGCGGAATTCGGAGATGTATTGGTTGAGGGATGGTTGGAATGTCCCATCGCATCGTTCATTGACGTGGTAGGTGGCCAACCAGGTCAGAGCATTGGCGGCGGTGTTAGGGCTCTCAAAGTGAGCCTTGAACTCTTTGACGAAGTCGTCCCAGGACCCTAGGGCCATGTTGGTCCCTCGCATACTCTTCTCCGTGAAAGTGTCAGCCCACATGAGGGCGTTCCCGTCATTCATAAACGACAGGGCAAAACATATCTTCTTCTCATCTGTCAAGTAAATGTCAACGTTGATGGCGAGGTATCATAGTACCAAGCGAAGCCAGGGCATGGCATCGCGTTGTTTGCCTGTGAAGGCCTTGGGTTGGGTGAGGTGAAGTTCGGTGGGCTTAGAAGACATTGGGGATGGGGGGCTGGGTGGCGAAGGGGGTGTAGTGGTTCTGGAGCTAGGACTAGGGGGTGTGGTGGATCTCCAAGAGGGAGAGGTTACGTGGGGTGGTGGTGGGGGGTGGGGGCGCTGCTTTAGAGGTGACAGAGGGGCTGAAATGGCTGTGAGCTACAGCAATGGTAGTCACATTCGAAGAGCTTGAGCCTTTTGTTACGACAGGCATGGGTAGCATCAGCCGTAGACTCGATGCACAACCTAAAGCTGCGAGGCAAAGACGAGGGGCGTAGGTCCTGAGCGCAATGCACAGAGACTGTTCACTACTCCGCCTAGGCGAGTATGTAGCGATGTCGAAGACGAGGTCAGAGTATCCTCAAGCGAAGACGCTGCGAGGCCAAGTGGTATGAAGGGAGAGCAGAGGAGGGAGCGAGAGGGTCAAAGATGCAATAGATTGCTATCTCGAGTAGGCTCAAGCTAGAGTTACAGGCTTGTGCTACACCTCTATATATATGTGTGGGGGATGCGCACGGACCAGGCCAAGTGGAGCCTCAAAGACAAAGGAAGACATAAGAGGGAAAGAGGATAAGCAACTATGAGTAATCCACAGTATGAATGAGTAAGGAGAAGACTGTGGATTGGAAATAAGAAGCTAATGTGCAGCAGAGAAGATCAGAAGAGAATGTGCTGTGGCACAAGGACTGCGGGAGCAGTAGAAGAGAAGCTCGGGTGAAATACCTGAGATAAGGATAAGCGACACGAGGTGTCGGAAGCGATAAGTGAAACAGAGAAGCAAGGAGGGCACGCGGTGCCAAAGGGAAGAGTCCGAGAGAGAAGGAAATGGCTTAAGCCAACAGAAGAGGTTGGCGAAGGGACAATGGGGAACCAGGGCGATACGCAGTATTGGAGACCACAGGTCTGGGGGAATGGTGAAGGGTATATGCCAGTAGGATGACCGGCAAGGTGTAGGCGAACCAGCAGGGACGGCTGGTGAGACATCTAGAGGCATAATAAGAGGCGCCGCAGCTAAGACAAAGAGAAAAGAAAAGGGGCCATAGACCAATCGTAACAAGAACTGCACAATCCGCACAGTGATTCTTGAGCCAGGTGACCAGAAGATCTGTTTGGTGGATGGTCCACTGGACTAGAAACTGGGAAACGGGATGCGAAGACAAGGCATCAGAGAGCAGATAGGTTGGGACTTGGGTTGCTGTGGAACCTCGTCCATGGCAGCCCCTAGGTTTGAGAGGGGCTGGGGTTGGGAGCACAGGAGGGTCCATTGATAAGGGCCTGTGGGAAATCCTGGCTGAGCATCATATTTGGTATACTGGCATAATAAGGTTTGGGCTCTGCCTGAATTGCTGGGTCCGTTGACTGTTCCAGGTTCACTTTCAGAACCAGTCAGAGAGATATCAGAAGCCCTCTGACTCAGCTGTAAGTGAGGCTACTATGAACACTATGGCACTATTATCAGGGAACTGGTGAGAAAACAATAATGATAGATAATAATAGATAATGGTAGATAATGGTAGATAATATATTATAATCCCTTGATCAACCCCCTTTTCAAGATTATCTAGGATTATCTTTCCCTCTCCATTTCCCTGATGATGACACTATGAGTACTATGAGTACTATAATTACTATGAGTCACTATGAATACTATGAAACACTATAAATACTGTTGTAACCCTATTCAAACTCGCCTCCTTTTTCTCATCACAATGGTGTGGCACACTGTATTACATAATATGACATCACTGGTCTAGACTGATCATGTGAGATGACATCATCAATGACATCAGGAGTCTGGACCTCCTTATCTCTTATCTATGACATCAGTAGTCTAGACTGCCTTATGTTAGACATATGTAGCTTAGTCACACCTCATGTATTTAATAGTAGTAGACATATATGTATAAGACAGGCCAAGAGTCGAGCTGAGCCTCAGCTTCGACCTCTTGAGTCTTTGTGACCTAAGTCGCAGTCCTCCATCTTTCAGTTCTTCTTCTTGTGGTTAGTCAGAGGCCAACGGTCATGTCCTGTATAGTGATCTGCCGGCCTGGCCTGCAAGCCACTCAAGCCAAGCCCTTAGGGCCGGGCCCAAGCCAGGCCATCATAGGGGCCTGAGGCAGCCTGGGGCTCAGCCTCGGGTTTAGTAAAGCCAAAGCCAAGCCGTAGAGCCATCAAAGCTATGGCCTGCACAGCCTTCCTGGCTTCTATGTCAGCTTGCAACTCACCCTGGACCTGTCCTCGCCCGTCCCCGCCCTGCAACATGCATGCTGCATGCATGCACACACACACCCACCACCTCCGTCCTCGTCTCACCGCGCGTGCACACATCATGGGCCTACCTCGTCTTGCAACGCATACACTCACCCCGGAACTGTCCTCTCGCAACGCGCATGCTGCATGCGCTCACCCTGGACCCATCCTCGCCTTCCCTCGGCATGCTGTATGCATGCACACATATGTGTCCTCACCCACTCTCATCTTGCAATGCATGCACACACTCACCCAGAACCGTCGTCTCGCAACGCAGGCGCTACATTCACTCACCTCGGACCCAACCTTACCCGCCCTCGCCTCACAATGCGCGTGCTGCATGCACGCATGCCCTTATCCCAGACCCATCCTCGCCTGCCCCATCTTGCAATGCGCACACTGCAAGCATGCATGCACGTCACAATGCTGACGGCGCATGCATTGATGACAGCATGCCGACCAACGTGGCAATGTGCGCACGTGCGAAGATGACCACGATGCGCTACCAAATGCGTCAACTGGCGCGACGGCAACCACAATGACGACGGCAATGCACCCGCATGTGCATGCGCAGGCGAAGACGAGATGTGCTACCAAACAGTTGGCGCGATGGCAGCCACGACGACGATGACGATGACAGCAACAAGTCAGGCAATGCACCACATGCGTGTGAAGATGACAACGATGAGCACTACTAAATGCGCCAACTGGCCGGATGGCAGCCACGACGACGACGAGTCAAGCAATGCATCCGCACATGAAGGCGGCGGCAACGAAGCAATGCGCCGCGTGCAAAGATGACGACTATGCGCTACTGAATGCACCAGCTGATGAACATCCGTGGTGGTGGATACTGCCCCAGATCTGGATGAAGCCAAGTCCGATGATGAGGCTGATGAAGGGGTCATTGACGATGACAAGTGGGACAGTTAGGAGCTCAGTGTAGTAGCTAGCTACCATATGTAGTAAAAATGACTTATCCTCTCGAGGCCATGGCTCGAGCCTAAGCCGCGGCTTCTAGGCTGGGCTGGGCCATCATTTAGGGCTTTGGGTGGCTCAAGGCCTGGCCTGTGATTTCGACAGGCCCAAGCCCCCTCAAGCCAAGCCCAAGCTGCGGCTTTCAGGCCAAGCCGGGCCAGCAGATCACTAGTCCTGTATAGGTCACTTCAAATACTATGAACACTATGGCACTATGGCACTATGATACTATGAGTACTATAATTACTATGAGTCACTATGAACACTATGAGTATACTATGGCAATTATAACCACTATGAACACTATGGCAAAATCCTGGTTTTGCTGATGGAAATGAATGCACTAAAATTGGCAGTATTATTTGGGTGCATCCAGGAAATGTTTTTGGAGAGTGGAAATGCCACTCCGACATTATTTTTTGGATTTAGGTTGGCTGGTATTGCAATAGCTGGCAAAGCTGCATCAAATGTGATGATGGTCACTGTCTGGACTGAGAAATGCATGAGATGCCTGAGAGTATCAATGAGGCAGTTAGGGTGCATGGCCCAGTAATGCAGAGTAAATGCCGGAGTTCTCCAGCTTATTTGACTCCATCTCCTTTCAACGCGAATGAGCCAGGGATCAAGTCGGGATGATAGATTCAAGGCAGATGCCAGTCCACGTGACCACCACGCTTCGCCGTTATATGTCACGTGACTTGAAGGTGTGTGGATCAACGAAATTGTTTCGCCTGGTCTTCATCGCTACTACTCCTACGTCACTCCACGGTCTTCCGAGTAGCGTCATTCACACGTACCGGGTGTCTACGACGAATGGTTTCATTTCAGTACGTGTTATCGTACCCAATATGGCTGACAATGTTGCTGATTTTTCTCTTCCTTTCTTCTCCGTCGCACCTCCGACGGGCATCCGACATATGTATGGCAGATGTCACAGTGAGCGCTTCATCATCCCGTTCTCTTTTTTTTCTCAACGAGACACTCGTATAACATTCTCTAGAGTGCAACGACGTTGTCAAAAAGCCCAAACTCGACCAACATCACCGTCGCTGTCACGCGGGTTTTGACTGTATCGATTGTTCCGTCAGCTTTCATACCCCCGCCGAGTTCAAGGCCCATACGTCCTGTATCTCCGAGGCGCAAAAATATCAAAAAAGTATGTACAAGTCCGACCCGCAAAAGGTACGTTCTACTTTAAGATATGGATCCCTCTTTTTTTTTATGCACATCATTCCTTTTTTTCCCCTCTTTAATCTGGCAGTGTGACATATGCATGATCGTATCTGACTCCCTTTTTTTGGTTTGAATAGGGGAGCAACCGAGGCACTGGCGCCAACCACACACCTCTCGGAACACTCAAACGAACGTCATCCGTGACC
>JBBPUL010000939.1:0-13076 GCA_038094675.1 Spongispora temasekensis
GGGAGCAGCCAAGGCGCCGAGTACAAGAGGTGGGGGGGAGGGGAGGAGGCGGACAACGTACTAGTAGCCGACGACCTGTCAGAGTCTCGCGGAAGAATACGGCGGTCATTTTCCAGGGGAGTGGGGTCGTCGCGTTGTCTGCGTTCCGACGCGGAGGAGGAGCCTGGAGAGTACGATTTCGATGATTCAGGAGGCGTTGGATGGCAAGGATGTCGAGACGGGGGCTGCGACCGATGGTGGTCATGGTGGTGGTAGGTCGGACTAAGGTATACGTAGGTGGAGTAGGGAAGGAGGACTTGGACTTTTTTTTTCTTCTTCATTTCATTTCTTTTGTTCGTTTCGTTTTGCTTTCTTTTTTACTTTACGTGGATTAGAATGCACGAGTGATTTAAAGTGATTGATTATCGTCCGAGGTTTCAAGACAACATGCCCCAAGCCAATCTACTCTCTCATACATAATAATAAGTATCGCTTGTCCAAAGAAAAAGAAAAGCCCAAAAAATATTAAGTAAAGTTGAAGTGCGAAAGACAATGTAATCATTCCCGCCTGAGTGTCACGGTGGTGGTGTCACTGTAATGAATCCAAAATGAAGATGAGAGGCCCGTAGATAAATTCAGAACTAACCTCGAAGTGGTCTCTATAGAAAATCCCTGCACTGTGCCCGATTTGCTCCGCCACTTCGCCACCGGCAGCGAAGACTCCGAGGAAATGGGATCGACGGGTGACAAACGTATTTTGATCGATCTCGGCATGTCCATTCTTTGCAGCGTGGATACCTTCTAAAATCGCTCGGCTGAATGCGTAGCATGATGTCTTGAACAGGCGGTACACCGGAAGTCGCCACTGGATGAGACTGATGAGCTGTAGGACGTTCCCAAGATAGGGAGCATTGGCCAAATCTGGCCAGGACAGCTCCGCCACCAGGAGATCACGTCCCTGATGCCGAGCCCACTCTTCCCCCGTCATGATTTCCACCTCGTCGTTTGCTCGGGCATACAAACGAAGTGTGCTGAGATAGCCGTTTGTAACTCCAGTTCGTGAGATTTTGATCCGGCTTTGCTCTACCATATCCTGCAGATCGAAGGCAACGATTTGGATTGGACAGGGAACGACGTCGAGCACAATGTACTCGTGCAGAAAATGAGTGACAGCTCGTTCCTTGTAGTGAAAGATGTGTTGGACACAATAACGTGGTTGATTTACTGCGCCCCGGAAAGTGTCAGACCAGATGTCGAGAGGAAAATGGGACTCTTCTGCAAAAAGATTTTCCATGGCTAGGCGGAAGAGGTTGGCGAGGATGAATACATCCTCGAGCAAGGCTCACTTTTCTATGGTGGCCATTCTGGTAGTTGGAATCTTGAATTCCAATTTAGGGGTCAATCATATCACTATATTGGTCAACCCGAATTCCTTTTAGGCAGACAGAAGTGGTTCCGAGACAGAAGGCTGCACTTGGCTCGGAGTATGTACCACATTTTATAATAAAATTAACTGTATCTCACGTGCCAATCGGGCATACACGTCGGGTTTCCGATGTGCCTGCATGACATCCATGTCTTGCCACGGCAAACACCACTTGAGCCATAAAAATGATAAACAATGAGGATGGCAGTGTAGATGGGGCCTGCGAATAGGCACAGCGACATTGTTCTGTTAGAAGGATCAAATGGGTGTTGTGTGTGAGTGAGCCTGAGCCTGAGGGGAAAAGAAAATGACAAGATGCACCTCTTCACATGTGTGTTGAAATTGATCAACTCGGAGTGCACGGCGGCATGATAGACAGCCTCGGTGTGCTTGGCAATGTCGGACCACGTGTGTGGGCTTGTATGGGGTCATGTTTGTTGTGAGTGACAATGTGGATGGCTTCGGAGAGAGCACGGAAGACATCTACATGTGTGTTTCAGTTGTGGACGATGGGATGCAGCAAGGAGAGGCGACGACACACTGTCCTCATCCGGATTGGCAAATGAGATCATATCTTCAGGTAGAATCTTGGGGACACCACCGATGTGCGTGGAGATGACGTAGAGACCTGTACATATGGCTTCGAGAATGGCGATACCAAAGGATTCTGTAAGAGATGTGTTGAGAAAGATGGAGCCACGAACGAGAACCTAAAGAGGGTGAAGATGCTGGCGTTCAACAATGGCAGATGAAATATTCAAGCCATGAACAAGATCATTGGCATGAATGATGAGAATGTGGATGGTCCTAATTACATGAATAAACCCAATAGTTGGTGGCAAATGGGTAAGCAGCCTGCGTCCTGAAACATGAGCGCTTGAGCAATCAGATAGGAGCACTATATCAATCAGCATTTCATATGGGATAAAAGAAATGCAAATCATAAGGACAAGCAGTCCCACACACGAAGCTCAGCCTCCACCCCAATGCCCACTCTACTTGTCTCAGGTCGGCATCTTTACAAAACTCTGCACACGCCGCTTGCACCAACACTCTATTGTTTAGCTATTTGGAAGATCTATTGTGCCATAACATGAGTTATTCTTTATTGGAATACTCTATTGTCATTCCCTGTGTGTGGGTTCTGAGTGCTCGGGATCGCTTACATGATCCACAGCATTGTTGCTTCAATCTGGCATGTGATGGACCACAGTCAAGTGTATTTAATGCATACGGTTGACATCGTATTAACTAAGTATACTCATGTATTTGCGCTACACAAGGATGGAACAGCAAATGATGGAAAAACACGCTCTGGCAATCCTCGAAGATGACGGTCCATGGAAGCTGCCTATTACAAAATGCCTACAATAGTGCTGTGCCAGCCCAGCTTGGCCTGAAAGCCCCGGCTCGGGCCCGGCTTAGGGGGGCTCCAGCCTTGACAAATCATGAGCCAAGCCTTGAGCCCCTAAAAGCCCCTAATAGAGGCCTGGCCTGGCCCAAAAGCTGGGGCTTAGGCTCAAGCTGGGGCTTACTGTATAACACTGTAACACATTTCATTGGATGTAATATGTACTACATATCTAGCTATCCCATATGCTCTGTCCCCCATCTTTGGAATGGTTGCACCATGTTGTTGTTGCCCGGGCCATTTGTGTATCCTTTGTATAGTGTTAGCATTGCATTACGATTGTGCCATGTCATCCCATCATCGAGTTGTGTAGGCATTATGTGGCACCATGTGGTCATCATTCACGTGGTTGTTGAGTCAGCATTGGATCATTTTGATGGTGATAGGGATTAGCAATTCAAAAAAAAGTTCAGTGGGAGTGCAACCCAAGCATGACAGTCATGTATATAGGCCCTACCACTTGTCCCAATGATCCTTGTCAACTGTATCATCACCATCTTCATCCCATTCTGCCCTTTCTTGAGTTGTCTCCACCAACATGGACAGTTCTTCTTGAAATAACAATTTGGATTTTGATGCACACTTCTGGAATTGAAGTGCTTCGATGACATTGGCCTTGAGGCTGTTGCATCACTTGCTGATCATAATGCTGGCAGATGAGAACACACGCTCAGATAAAATGGAGCTTGACATGATAGATAGGAAGTCACATGCAAGTGACCCCCAGACTGGATACCACACAGAATTGATGCCCCACCATTGAACGATTGAAAGATCACCAAGGGTGTCTTACATGTTGAGATATTTATGGAAGCCACACAGCCATGGCCTTGACAGATCTTCTGATTGCTGGCTCTTGCTCATAGTCACCTAGTCACCCTCGCCATCACTGTCATCTTTGTCCATTAGCTCATTTAAGAGTGCTCAGACCTTTGGGTTTTGACATGTGACAGGGTGTGTCTGACTCTTAGCTTGTGGCATCTCTTTGGTATTGTCATGCATGGTGTGGTAATGTTCCTCATACTTCTGTTTGTTAGCACAAGCTATCTGACTCTCTGTAAATTATAATGCACAATGGCCTCAGCATGATGCATAGCATTGGCATAGAGCTCTTCGCCCCAACTTGCATGGATGTAGTTGAGTTTTTGATTGGGGTCGAGTACTATAATTGTCTATTAGATACATAGCAAATTACAGCTGAACGCTTACTTATAGCAATGATATATGTGTTGGAACTTGATGTATAGTCATAGTACATTGATATCTTCTTCAGTCCAGCCTGGAGTGCATCACTGAACTTGCTATATTTCTTTCCACTTGTGCATGCGGACCACACTTTATGAAGTGCTTCGAGCACTGGCAAAGTGGTGTGGAGAGTGAGGCCATGTTCACTTGAGAATGCATGTTGTGCATTCTCAGCGTACTTTAGGAGTGCCAGTGGTAGTGAGTCTCTTTGTCACAAAGAGTAGTAACATTGTACATACCACCAATAGTGTCAGGGTATGATGTACATATTTCCACTCAGCATCGTTAAGCTGCAGTTCATATATCTTGTGGCATTTCTCATTGTCCTGCTCCTGCGAACTGAGGTGCACTACAAATGTATATACCTCCTAAGACTTGTTAGCATATGTGAAAAATGGCAGACCAGATCTCTTACCTCCTTTAGGTCCAATGCATGATGAAGCATGACAAATGTTGATGACCACCGAACCTTCATGTCAAGCAGTAGTTGCAATGGGAGTGAGCAAGTCTGAATGCTTTTGAATATTTCTTTGCATTTAGCTGATGATTGTGCCTGTAAGATTATATTGTATAAAATGAAAAATAATCTGAGATTTGTTGTTCTTATCTTGACAGAAATGCCACGAATGATGCTGATCACATCACAATTGTCTTTGTCACTGCTAGAGATAAGATCCGCCTCAGGTGTGGCAGAATCATAGTGTTTGGATTTGCTGATGGTCTCCATAAATGCCTGGGTGACAAAGTTGATTATATGCACCATGTAACTGTCATGTGAGGTGTTGAGGTTAGGATGGCTTACCATAATTGATGCTTTCAAGCATCAAACATCTGTCCCATTTTGGCAGAGATGAGCTGTGCAAACTCATCCATCATAGTGTTGTTGTTGCTTGCATTGTCGCAGGTTATATAGCCAATCTAACAAAATACTCCATTAGTACACATGAATGAATACTAATCATATCCTACTACCTTATGCAATATGCCAGCACATTTAGCGACCTTGTAAAGGGCTTGTCCAAGGTGAACTCCATCATGAGCGTGGTTGACCTGGACAAAGCCAAGAAGCCCTGTTTGAAGAATTCATACTTGTGGTGACCTTTCTTCAATTCATGAGACTGTGACTGTGAAGTAGGCATCGACATTCGATGCCTGCCAAGTATTGCATGTTAGGTTGACATGCCCTTGAATGACCTTCAAGTTGCTCTATTGCATAGCGTACAGTTAGTAAATCTTGTAACATAGTTTATAGCACTCACTGAAAATGTTTCATGAAGTTTTTGCATGTTCTCATGGAAAAGATTCACAATTACTTGACACATGATCTTGCGACTCAGTATATTGATTCCATTTGTAGCACAGGAGGTGATCTGTAGCATATTCTGGAATGAGGGACACTCTGTAGCAGAGAGGGGCTATAATTATGTGTGATCAATATCATTGTGCCAATGTCATTACATTCACCTGATCAGTCTTGATAATCCACTTGACCAGCACATCCTGCAAGGCTGAATCTGAGTAGCAGATAACTTGTTGCTTGGCTACCAGATGCATATCAAGCGAAGGCTGCCTACTAAGCTCAGCTTTCACTGATGAGCTGGCTTCGCAAGCCATCTTGTGATGCCATTTAGAATCCTCAGGCAGCATAGACACAAACCCATTGTTGGCTGCCCATTTTCGATATTCAATTAGATGGTTAGCTTGCTGGTAGCACCGTAATGTCATGGCTTCATTGATAAGGGTAACTGGTCTCTACTGCAGTTTACTAGAAAAAAGTTAGCGTAGAATAACATTAAGAAATGGAAAATGCATGAGCAAGCATTACAATCTCTGTACTTTTTGTCATTCTTTAAGTATGGCATAAAAAAGAACACATCGATGTCCTGTGTGCAGTCACCTCATGGCTTCCTTGGTGGTCCATCAACACTAGCAACATTATCTTGAAGAAAGCTGCCATCAGACTCAGTGTCGACCTAATCAACTGCATCTGATGGCTGCGGGAGAGTGGGCGGATGACCTTTGCCTATAAAATATGAAATATTAAATAATCCATTAAAATGTAAAAATTTACCTTTCACAATTTTTTTTTTGGGTTGAGTCTCTGGATCTGACTCACGATTGGTGGTACTCGAGAGGGTCTTGAGCTCTATGACTTTCTGTTTTTCACCATGCAGAGGCTGGGTTGGCACCTTTGCTGCCTTTGCTTGCCAGTGGGAAGAAAGCTCCAACTTAGCAGCATTATCAGAGCATGTCATATGTGCTGACGGGGCCAGTGCCCATTTTAGCCAGCGAGGCTGTTCTTCATCCAAACGATGATTCATCCGGTGGGCATAGGGTAGCAATAGATGAGCAATTGGATTGGTGGAGATAATGAAACCTGAAAGTTTATGTCAATATACTATGTATAGGCAATCAGACTTTGCCGGGCAAGACCAGCCACTGAAGTCAGGGCTTCTAGGGCTTTGACAGCTCAGCTTGGCTTTACAAAAAGGCAAGCTGAGCCATGAGCCCCACTCAAGCCCCTATGATGGCCTGGCCTGGGAGGGCTTGGCTTAGCTGGCTTCCCGGCCTCAGGCCAGGCTGGCACAGCACTAGCCTACATGCTTCAGGTAAAAAGAAGGATGACAAGCTTTGTCCATGCCAAGACTACTGATACCTTAACAAACATACCATCTATGATGCCTATCCTCTACCCCTTGTCTCAGACCTTGTTGATAAGCTCAAGGGAGCAAAAGTCTTTACCAAGTTTGACATCTGCTGGGGGTGCAACAATATACAGATCAAGGATGGCCATCAATGGAAAGGTGCCTTTATCACCCACAAAGGCCTCTTTGAACCAATGGTCATGTTCTTCAGCATGAATAACTCCCCCTCTACCTTCCAACAGTTCATGAATAACTCATTCAGAGACATGATTGCTGAAGGATGGCTCATCATCTATATGGACGACCTCCTCATCTTTTTCCCCAATAATGAATCCCACACAGAATGTACATGACATGTCCTCCAACAGATGATGGAACTGGACCTCCACCTATGACTCAACAAATGCAAGTTTGCCACACCAGAGGTGGAATACCTCGGTATAATTGTTAAACCTGGCAAACTTGCTATGGACCCCATCAAACTTGATGGTATCACCTCCTGGCTAGTCCCCAAGAAAGTCAAAGACATGTGTTTCTTTCTTGGATTTGCCAACTTTTACCAGCATTTCATTCCCTCGTACTCTGATGTCACTCGTCCTCTCATCAACCTCACAAGGAAAACCACTATGTGGTTCTGGACACCTCAGTGTCAAACCTCCTTTGATGAGCTTAAGAAGCTCTTTCTGTCACAACCCATTCTTTTCCTCCCAGACCTCTCTAGACCCTTTGCAGTAGCCACTGATGCATCACATGATGCAACCAGTGCTATACTTTTACAGACCGATTTGAATGGGGATTGTCACCTCTGTTCTTATCTTTTACAGTCATTCTCTCCAGCAGAATGAAACTATGACATCTTTGACTAAGAGCTGTGAGAGGAGGCAGAGGAGGAGGATGATGATCTGGGTGGGGAGCAATGGTTGCAAAAGGGGCATGCGGCTTGAGTATGGCCAGGGGAGTGGCGGTGACAGAAGGGGCAGGTGTAGTGAGGGCAATGTACCCTGATATGTCCGAGTCTGTGACAAACGAAGCACGAGTCCTGGTAGCATCGGTGGTTACTTGGGCAGGGTAGATCTCCTTGTAGGATGCATCATTGTACCATGGCTTCTTAGATGTGATCGAACCGAGCTTGAAGGGTGTTGATTGCGAGCACTTCCATGGGGTCAAGAGGGGAGGACGAGGTGCTGGGTGTATTGTTGACTGCAGGAATGGAGTCACAAATTATTTCTGAAGGGGACGGAGAGGGGGAGCGAAGGGCATAACCCGAGATGGAAATATTAGTGGGGATGGTGACCGTGGCGGTTTCTTGGAGGTACCTATCGATATCTTGGACGAATTCTAAGAAGCCCATCTGATGAGCTAGGTCGTGGACATGTCCGATGGCCCTGGAGTGAATGTTTCAGATGGAAGCCCCGATAAGAGCAATACCGCGGTGATCATTGCCGATAAGGGACTGAAAGAGATGAGGAAGCTGCTCCAGCTGGAGGTAAACCATGAAAAGAATGAAGAACAAGAAGGAGGGGTCAGTAAAGGCGGAAAACCCCATGAACATATGGGGGTCAGTGAGAAATTCATGGAGTGCACTACGCTCATCATCTGTGGGGTCTGAGGACCAGAGGGTGTGAGCATGAAGGGGAATGTCGATGGAGATTACTGGGGTTGGGGCGTTGGCAGGTGGTTCGAGGACAGAGATAGTATATAGAGCGCCAGGGCTAGAAGGCATACTGTCTGCTGCCAGTACCACAGCATCCTCATGATGAGGAGCATTGGCCAGCGACAGAGAAGGGGTACGCGGCGGCAAAGCAAGATGGTCCTCTGTAGGAGGTACTGAAAGGGACAGAGATGAGGGAGATGAGAGAGATGAGGCAGAGACATTATTAGACATGCTAAAAGAGAAGTGGAGAGGTGAGAGGGAGGATACAGTTGTGGGCATGGTGAGACGAGAAAGCTATTGCCTTGAGGGAGGAAAGGCCTTCAGATGGAGGTTCTTATATTCCAGGAGGGTGGACTTTGCATTTTTTAGGTTCCGTTCTGAGACCCAGGAATCTTCCTCGGCAGTTTAGCCTTTCCATTGGATCAGGAACATGCGGGAGCGCGGTGTTCCTCTATGGCGCAGAACCTTTTCAATTTCGTATTCTTCTTCGCCTTCTATTAGCTCCGGGGGTGGAGCCGGGAAATTTGGGCTGTGGACGCTATTTTTGTGATAGAGCGATAAGAGGGAAGCATGGAACATGGGGTGAATCTTCCATGTCACCAGGAGGCAGAGTCTATATGTCAGGGGAGATAGGACGTCCATGATGATGAAGGGTCCTTCTCTTTTGGGTGCGAATTTGGGGTTCGCAATGTGGCGATTGAGGTTTTTTGCCTCTAGCCACACCTTGTCTCCTTTTGTGAATGGGGTGAAAGAGCAGCGGGTTCGGGAAGCCATTACTTGGCATGCGAGTTCATGAGTGGCGAGTGCCTCATTTCTTGCTGCGGATAGGGCTTTGAGGCATTCTTCTAGGGCAGGAAGTGGAGTTTCCGTGAGGACTGTGGGAGGGCACGAGGTTCGAAGCTGTACATGAGGTAGAATGGCGATTTACTGGTGACAGAATGTGGGCCATGGGTGATATGGTCAGCCCATGTGGTCGGGTTATTTCCACAGAAGATCCGAAGGTATGTTTCAACCTCTTGGTTGACACATTCTGTTTCACCATCGGATTGGGGGTGGTATGCTGTAGACAAGGAAAGATCATATTTCAAGAGCTTTCTGAGCTCTCGAGCAAAGGTGAATGCAAATTGTGGGCCTCGGTCTGAGATAATCTTATCATAGAGGCTCCAGCGATGGTAGACTTTGTGAAAAAAGAGGGTTGCAACTCCCTCGGCAGTGATGTGTTTCTTTGTGGGGCAGAGAATTACCCTCTTAGTAAGCCCGTGGTCGACCACAACCAATAGGCTGTCAAAACCATTAGATAATGGGAGGTCCATGATGAGATTGCAGGAGACCTGTTGAAATGGTCGAGAGACAAGGGATTTGATCGGGGAGAGCAGGGGAACAGTGGGATGGGTATTGGCCTTATTTTGTTAGCAGGTGGCGCAACCGTCAACATAGCGTTGGACCTGAGTGGCGAGGCCGGGCCACCAGAAATCATGGGCAACCAATTGACGGGTTTTTAGGTATCCAGGGTGACTGGCGGAGAGGTGGTCATGAGTGTGTTGAATGATCGTGAGGCGGTCAGGCTCAGGGACATAAACACAATCTCAGTAACAGAGGAGATTCTCCTTGAGCTGCCAATCGGAGAGGTGATTGCAGAGGTTAGGGGCAGTGAGGGGTCCTTCGAGGTCTGCACAGAGGTGGGTAACGAGTTCATCTGTAGAGGAGTTTTTCTGGATGGCAGTGGCGAGGGTGGAGTCGATGACTCGGACAAAGAGAGTGTTGGGGAGAAGGGTGATGGCTTGATTATCTGATTCGGAGGAGAGTCTATCAGGGCAGCGGGAGAGGGCATCAGGACCGGAGAGTAGAGAGCCAGGGACATGGGTCATCCTGAGATCGAAGTCTGCAAGGTCAAGGAGCCATTGTGCTTGGCGATGGTTGAGGTTTTGGGGTTGCTGGAAGTACATCAGATTTTTGTGGTCTATAAAGACCTGGACTAGGTGTTGTGAGCCACGGAGGTAATGTCACCAAGCTTTGAGGGCACGAATGATGGCTAGGAGTTCTCGGTCGAAGATGTCATAGTTTCGTTCTGCAGAGGAGAATGATTGAGAGAGATAAGAGCAGGGGTGCCAATCCCCATTTGAATCGGTTTGGAGGAGGATTGCCCCAGTGGCATCGTGTGATGCGTCCGTGGCTACTGTGAAGGGTCGCGAGAGATCCAGGAGACAGAGGATGGGTCGGGAGAGGAAGAGCTTCTTGAGCTCGTTAAAGGAGGTCTGGCATTGGGGAGTCCAAAGCCATGTGGCAGTTTTCTTAGTGAGGTCAATGAGGGGGCGGGCCATGTCTGAGTATGAGGGAATAAAATGCCAGTAGAAGTTGGCAAATCCAAGGAACGAGCGTACATCTTTGACCTTTCTTGGGACTGGCCAGGAGGTGATTCCATCGAGCTTGACAGGATCCATAGCAAGTTTGCCCGGTTTGATGATCATGCTGAGGTATTCGACCTCAGGAGTAGCGAACTTGCATTTGTTGAGTTGGAGATGAAGGTCTAGTTCCATCATGCATTGGAGAACGTGGCGGGTATGCTTAGTGTGGGACTCGTTGTCAGGGGAGAAGATGAGCAAGTCATCCATGTAGATGACAAGCCATCCTTCAGCGATCATGTCTCTGAATGAGTCATTCATGAAATGTTGAAAAGTCGAGGGGAAATTGTTTATGCCGAAGAACATGACCATGGGTTCGAAGAGGCCCTTGTGGGTGATGAAAGCGCCTTTCCACTGGTGACCATCCTTAACAGGGGGTAAATTTTCCCAATCTTTGGGACAAAGGATTCGTCGAGGTTAATCTCATGGTCATAGGGTCAAGATGGGGGGAGGGATTCGCAGTCTTTTTCCTCGAAGACCTTGGCAAAGTCCAAGTATTCTGGAGGTAAGGTGACCTCTTGAGTCTGGGTTCCTGCCTTTTCTGCAAGCTTAGTAGCTTCAGAGTAGCAGGCGATGGTGGCAGAGGGTAAGATGTATGGTCCCCCTCAAGTAACACGGTTGATTGAGTAATGGCTAAGAGTTTGGTGTTGCCATTGCTTCTCGGATTGAATGTCCAAGTATGCATGCAGATGTCTGTGGGTCTCGGGTGTCGTGTTGACACATCGGATAGAGGTTTCCCCGAACCCTTGGAGGGGTGGGGCATGGTAATGGGAATTGTGTTGCCTTTGGTCAGTGACATAGGTGTGGTAGAGATCAGCAGATTGGTCGAGGGTTTTGGGGACAGAGATGGTTTGCTTTTCCCAGTCAATTGTTGGGTTAGCAAGGCGAAGCCAGAGAAGACCAAGGATGATGTTTTCCTTGCCACAGTTCATGAGGTAGAAGAGTACCTTTTGGGTAACTCCTTCCCCAACAGAGACGTAGAGCTCGGTAGAGAACAGGATATCTCCATTGGAGTTTGCAGATTGATCTACGTTGCGGACGTGGATTGGTTGTTCTAGGCGGGTATGAGGGAGGTGATGTTTTTGGGCAAAGGCCCAGTCAAGGCAGGAAATCTCCGCTCCAGAGTCAACGAGAGCAGGAGAATCGATGACTTTCATGGTGTGCGAGGGTACCACAAGCTGAATGGGGATATGCATAGCTCTATTTGACGTGGATACTAGTACAGACGCACAAGAAGCAAATCGTTGGGGAGGTACTTGCGTCAAAAAAGTCCTTCCTTTCAAAAATCCTTTACCCCCACAGCCTCTACGTGGACATCTTCATCATCATCCTCATTCATGAGACTGGGTATTTCTTCTTCGGTTTTAGCGACCTTCCAGTCAGTTCTAGGGTGTGGGGGGAGGTCCTTGAAGGTAGGACACTTATTGGAGAAGTGTCCTGATTTCCTGCATCGGAGACAGAGTCCTTGTTTGAAGCAGCGTTCTCACTCTTTGGGGGTAAGTTTCGGAATGCAGATAGCATCCACATCCATGGCATTGGGGTCTTTGTCTCAAGGGGTCAAGGTAGGACAAGGGATGAAGTTGGGGGTTGAAGAGTGCTTGTGCTGGTGGGCAACAAGCTTAGCACATTTGTGTTGGTCGTCGAGACGAGAGGCATTCTTGATCCAATTGTCAATAGTGGTAGGAACAGTATCCATGAGGTACACCTTTTCTGAGAGTGAAGGGGGAATGCCCATGGAAAAGTAATGGCAGATGGTGGCTGCCTCGTTGAGCCCTGCAAGGCTGACCTGGTTGCAGAACTCAGAGATATATTGGTTGAGGGATGGTTGGAAGGTCCCGTCGCATTGCTCGTTAACGCGATAAGTAGCCAACCAGGTTAAAGCATTGGCGGCAGTGTTGGGGCTTTCGAAGTGAGCCTTGAACTCCTTAACGAAGTCGTCCCAAGATCCCAGGGCCATGTTGGTTCCTTGCATGCTCTTTTCTGTGAAGGTGTCTGCCCAGGTAAGGGGATTTCCGTCGTTCATGAACGACAGGGCGAAACCTATCTTTTTCTCATCTGTTGAGTAAATATCGATGTTCACAGTGAGGTATCGTAGCACCGAGCGGAGCCAGGGCATGGCATGGCATTGTTTCTCTGTAAAGGCTTTGGGTTGGGCGAGACGAAGTTCGGTGGGTTTTGAAGACATGGGGGACGAGGAGTTTGGGGTGGGTGGTGAAGGGGGTGTGGTGGTTCCAGAGCTGGGACTAGGGGGCATAGTGGATCTCCAAGAGGACGAGGTGGCGATGGGTGGTGGTAGTGGGAGGGGGCGCCGCTT
>JBBPUL010000941.1:0-13070 GCA_038094675.1 Spongispora temasekensis
ATGGGCATATCTCAGCAGTGTGTGAATGAAATCACATGATCCAAGGGGCAATGTTGTAGCCAAGAGTATGTTCTATTTATATCCCCACCAAAGCTAAGCGAAATTCCCACAGTGATTGGCAGTGCGCACAGCGCACTGCCGTTGGGGTTAGTATGGAAAGGGTTTTTGAGGTCACTGTATGATTGCCAAAGGATGGCTTGTTATCTATATGGATGACCTGCTCATCTTTTTCTCTAACAATGAGTCCCATACAGAATGAACCCACCGCATCCTCCAATGAATGATGGAGCTAGATCTTTATCTACATCTTAGCAAATGCAAGTTCACCACCCAGAAGTCGAATACCTTGGCATAATTGTCAAACCGGGAGAACTTGCCATGGACCCTGTCAAGTTCAACAGGATCGCCTCATGGCCAGTCCCAAAGAAAGTTAAGGATGTGCGTTCCTTCCTAGGATTCACAAATTTTTACTGGGGTCTCATCCCCACGTACTCCAATATCACCTGCCCACTCATTAACCTCACAAAGAAAACCACTGCATGGCTTTGGACACCCCAATGCCAAACCTCGTTTGATGAGCTCAAGAAGCTCTTTCTCTCTTGACCCATCCTTTGCTTCCCAGATCTCTCCAGACCTTTCGCAGTAGTCACCAACACATCATGCGATGCTACCAGTGCCATTCTTTTACAAACTGATTCAAACAGGGATTGGCACCCCTGTTCCTACCTCTCTTAGTCATTCTCTCCTGCAGAATGAAACTATGACATCTTTGACTGAGAACTCCTTGCTATTATCCACACTCTCAAATCTTGGCACCATTACCTCTGAGGGTCTTAATTCCCAGTCCAGGTCTTCATGGATCACAAAAACCTGACATATTTCTGTCAACCTCAGAATCTCAACTGCCGACAGGTGCATTGGCTCCTTGATCTCGCAGATTTTGACCTCAAGATGACCCATGTCCTGGGCTCCTTGCTCTCTAGACCCAACACCCTCTCCCGCTACCCTGACCGACTCTCTTCTGAATTAGATAACCAAGCTGTCACTCTTCTTCTGGAAACTCTCTTCATTCATGTACTTAATGCTGTCCTGACCACTGCCATTCAGAAAAACTCTGTCAATGATGAACCTGTCACCCGCCTTCACAATGACCTTGAAGGACCCATCACCACCCCAAACCTCCATAACTGTCTCTCTGCCTGGTAATTCTATAATAACCTTCTCTTCTACAATGGCCATGTCTATGTCCTGGAGCCCAATCGCCTCAATATCATTAAGCGGGCACATGACCATCCCACTGCTGGTCACTCCAAATACCTCAAAACATGCCAACTGGTTGCCCACAATTTCTGGTGGCCCAGTCTTGCCACTCAGGTCTACCACTATGTTGAAGGTTATGCCATTTGCCAGCAGAACAAAGCTAACACCCACCACTGCCCTCCCACTCTCCCCAATTAAATCTCTGTCCTCTCACCTATTCCAACAGGTCTCCTGTGACCTTATCACTGATCTCCCTTTGTCTTATGGTTTTAACAGCCTGTTGGTTGTGATCAACCATGGGCTTACTAAGGGAGTAATTCTCTGTCCCACAAAGAAACACATCACTGCTGAGGGTGTGGCAATCCTCTTTTTCCACAAAGTCTACTGTCATTGGGGCCTCTACGACAGAATCATCTCTGACTATGGCCCACAATTTGCATCTACCTTCGCCTGAGAACTTGGCAAACTCCTGAAGTACAATCTTTCCCTGTCCACTGTGTACCACCCCCAGTCTGATGGCGAAACCAAATGTGTCAACCAGAAGGTTAAAACCTACCTCTGAATCTTTTGTGGAAACAATCCAACTGCATGGGCTGATCACATCACCCATGCGGAATTCACACACAACCACCACCCTCACTCTGTCACTGGAAAATCCCTGTTTTACCTCATGTATGGCTTTGAACCTCATGCCCTCCCCACGGTCCTCACAGAAACACCGCTTCCAGCCCTGAAAGAATGCCTCAAGGCCTTATCTGCAGCCAGGGATAAGGCACTCACTGCCCATGAACTTGCACGACAAGTAATGGCATCCCGGAATCACCACTCTTTCACTCCTTTCACCAAGGGAGACAAGGTGTGGTCAGAGGTGAAGAACCTTAATCGCTGCATTGCAAACCTCAAATTCATGCCCAAAAGGGAAGGACTCTTCATTATTATGGACATCCTATCCCTCCTGATGTATAGACTCTGACTTCTGGTGACATGGAAGATCCACTCCATGTTCCACACTTCTCTCTTATTGCCCTATCGCGAAAAAAGTACCATGAATGATGTCATTACCTAGTACAGCCAGGTAACTGCCCATCATGCATTTCAGATAATCAAAAGCTTATGGCTGTGCAAAGTGAGCAGGCATCATAATGTTCTCTTAGTGTTATCCACACTGTCTCTATGGCAGATGATTCACAGCATTCTGAAGCTGCACTGCTATCTACTGATGCCAATTCTCCTGCCAGATCTCCTCCACAATCTGGTGTTAATGCAGATCTATCTCAGCTTATCTTTTACTTTCTTCTCATCCATGATACTATTGAGCATATCAAGCAGTTTTCCACTATGATCTCACATCCATTAATTCATTCTCAACATGCCCCCAATTTACATAATACCAAGGCTAGTGAATACATTAATGAGTCCATTATGGAGCATCCATGAGCAATGCTGGGCTAGTCATACCTGAGAGTAAGTACTACTAATAATATTCTTGCTAGGGCCACACAAATAATCCTGCACACTCTGTCATGGGCTTCATTGTTGAATTCTTCTACATGGGTTTTAATGCTGTTGGTAATCTATTTTCTGAGATTTTGGAAGCAAGGTTCTATGTGCCACTATTGCACTCACTGCTATGCTTCTGTGTACTGACATTCACATCAGATCAACCTTGCTCTCAACAAAATTGCTGCTAAAGGAAAGGAAGTCATATTCAAACAAGATGTTTATACTGATGTCTATGTTGACATTATGGGTCTTATGGTTAAATGTGACAGGACTCTCATTCATTGGGCCAAGATCAGAAGATAGGTACATGTATTTGTGTATGAACAAAGGCTAATAAATGTTTTGAAAGAATGATGGCATGGCAACCATAATTACTAATTTTGATGTAGATCTTGATTAAATCTAGGAACTGACTACATTTGTAACTGTTTTCTATGTTATTACATTTTCAATGTAATGTATCTCCCCAATTTTGAATATCAGTGACTATTACTCTTTTTAATGCAGTGACAGGTTATGCAATGCTGTCCAACTCTGTCCAGGTTGACCAATTCTATAATAGTAAGACATGTAACAGTCCTGTAGCTAACCTTGATTACTCCTCCCAGACTAGGTAGATACTGGGACATCCTGGGGAACTCTGGAGAAGTCTCACCATTTAGGTACCTTGCTGGAGTAGTGGCCAGTAGGGCTAGTTTGCTAATGATCATGACACCTACTGACAGTTTCCATTCCTTCATCAGCAAAACAACCTTTTGCATTTTGGCAGAGTGTGGCAGTGCTCCACAGAGAGGTACCCAAAACTACAGACACTACAGAGCCTATAGACAAGGGTTTTTTTGCTGAAGTTGTACCTACATACTTAGAATAGTACATATACATATACATAGATTTTGCTCCCATTATTATTGCTTACCTGCTACAGAATGTCTACTTAGATCATAACCTTTGACAAATGGGAACAGTACGAGTTACTGTATCATGTGATGCCGTGGGTGAACTTGAAGTGGATAGATCTAAAGTAGTGGTGACCTGGTGTGCAATATTATGATGGATGGTAGAGTCCAATGAGAATGTTCGACGGAACTCTGCCAGCTGGTGGCCGCAACATGATCACATTGGTCAACGAAAATCAACCATGAATGCATCATGATACTACTCGGATCCAGTGCCTAAAAAGATATATCTGAACAAAGAAAGAAACTACACGACATACGAGCTCGCATCCTCAAGAAAACGCTGAGACTTATACTAAATATCGGCCGACACGTCATTTTATTCGGAAGAGCATGGGGATCATCGGTAATGAGATTTTTACGAGCCCTCGTGGCGACATTGGTTTTACATAAGAGGATGATGTAGTCGTCTTAAAATCTTGTGAGCTTTTGAACGCTCGGGTAGTCATGTATTGTAGCAGCGAGCCGCTGTGCTTTCTCGTCACAAGCTGACACGTGATGGCAAGTCTAAACTTTCGGGTCATAATCAGTAGTAGTAGTTGCACCTCATTACCTTGGGTGCAACATTGATATCAGTGATTTGTCGTTGCTGTCACAAAAGCCGTTTCAGACTTCAACAAGATATTCCGCTCCCACCAATTAACAAGGCTCTCGGAGGTGACTATGTTGGCATATGGCTCGGGACAGGTATGAAACTGAAGCGGGCTTCTCAATTAGACTCTTTACCCACCGTTGGTAAAAGTCTATAAACGTACTTGAGCTCAAAATTCCAGACTCTGGCCAGGGCTGGTCGATTTGTGTTCAATGGTGATTTTAATACACCAGTGGCACAGGGATGAGATAGGCAAAGACCACGAACTTAGCAGTGTGTGGCTCTGCGGTCTCAAATTTGGCGGGGAAAAAGGCGAGCGACTCGGACGGACAGCAACGTGTACGATGGAGGACTCGGAGCAGAGACCATTAAAGTTCACTGAAGTGGCGCTTGGCAGATTATCTACGTACTAACTTGAACGCAGGTATTTACAGGTGGGATTCTGCAACGACACATCAATCTCACTCTTTAATTCTAAGTCTGGACTCACTTGGCTAAAGTTCCAGCAACAGCCAGTGTCTTGGGTACCACAAGAGGACCCGGACGGGACTGATTGGCAGCTACCGGGATTCTTTACTATCTTGTCAGCAGGAAATTCTAGATCGACTCATTTAAAACCTCACACGCAAGTCCGTACAGCAGACAGGAGTTCCACCCGCGACAATACATGGATCTGTGCCGACCACCAGAGTAGCAAAGGTGACAATGGGGAGGAATGCAAGGGTGCGGGCGAACATGTTTTCCAAGATGCCAGTTTGCAGAAATAGAGCCTGCTTTTATAGCGGGTTGTCAGGTGAAACCTGGATTGGAAACTCTGTTGCTGTTGTCGTTTCGTATGTTCTTATGGCCATGGTGCTTGTCTCTACGCTCATAGCAATGTCGTAGCCGGGGAGAACCTTCCAGATTGTGAGCTCAGTTCGCATCTCACTGACTGCGGTGCCTTTGAAAAACCATATGCACACAGTCCTAGAATCTTATGAGGCCTGGATAAGCTGTAACATGAAATTTTGAAACCTGTTCAGTAAACGCCGTTCCCTAAAGAAGGCGCCGGTCAAGTCACTAAAATGGACATGCCTTGAATCGTTGTAGTGGGAATTCATTCTTCACGACATACTGAGGTCTGTGCGCGCCGGATGAGGATTAAGTATGTCCTCCGAGGCTGTCGAGTCCGCTTAGCACACGTGACAGCCCGCGGCTCTTTTTCACACCTGAATCACTACTTCGACTCCGACTCACCACAACACATCGGAAGTTGTTAGTCTCAAAACCTGACGTTCTGTTTTATGAAGCGCATGGACTGACATACGATGCAGACAAGTAACTGGGGGAAACACCAAAACGAATAGTGATAGGAGACTAGGAAATTGTACCATTTGACCAGGTCTCAAACCTTACTTAAGCTTGCAAAATATAACCGAAATCTGGGAGATCGTATTTTTTCGGCGCTAGCATTGTCTTCTTTCACGTCCAACTTGTGTTATGGGGAAATGTCAGGTAGAACTATTCCCCCGACTATGACGTTTACTACTTACTTACATAAAGGCACCGTGAACACAAAAGCTACTAACCGGAGGGTTTGGAATTTGAGCTCAAGTGCGTTTCTAGTCTGTCCCAAACATGGACCGGTGTCTGATTGTGAAGCCCGCTTAGTTTTTTTTTCACTTCTTATGTCAAGCCGACTTTTGTGTAACCACCACCGAGAGCTAATTGATGGGAGTGGGATATCAGTGGACGTCGGCCGTTCACGCGGACAGGGACAGGGACCACTCGGGTTGGATCCCCCAAGTGGCATCGCAGGGGCGCGACAAAGCCAGTCTCGACCGAGCTCGCTGGTGGGAGCAGTCACTGCTGGTCCCGCACTATCCCGGAACTGGAACTCCCCGCAGCCCCACCCTCGTTCACCCATTCGTACGACAGCAACCGTGCGGTGGGTCACTTGCACTGTTTAGTTGCAAGCGCCCTAAACTACACATTGGTGGGGTAGCGGTAACCCCTGATGAGTGCTTTTACAGGCTCGAAACCGCTACGTCATCCCGACACCCGCTCTGGAGGGGCCCCTCCCGTGCCATGCCGAGTACGGCCTATCACGCGGTTCCGATCCTCGGAGACGGGCGTCCGACGGACGGTGCACACGCAGACCGTATACACCTCAAGGTGGTTCCCTCTCTCGCACACTGACTAAACATCAGGTCGCCTTCGGCGACCTTATGTGGCCATCCTGTTGAAGTCTGAGACAGACAATTTACGACAGCAGCCACGAATCGCTAATATTGCACTCCAACTGCGGTGCAATTGCCGATCGTCACCCAAAGCCCGACTTGTCATATTCCAATGGAATGCGCAATGTTTTCCCATGGAATTCTTTTAAAACTAGTTTACATTAGACGAATTAATGGATGGTCCGGGGCTTTTATAAACCCATCAGGTAGGGAGCAGGGGTATATAAGCCTCGTCTTTTGGGATTGAACTGATTAAACAAAACATCCCCTTTGCCAGTATTCAGCGGTCTTCACATTAAACGATCTTCTTCGCCATGCACTTGTCCAAGAGCCTCCTTTGTGTTCTCGCTGCCGTTACCTTGGCGTGCGCAATGCCTAGCGCAGACAAACGGGCTGCTGTATGCTTCGTTCTTTTTTTCCTCCTATGCAGTGGTTCCAGCCGTAAATTTCGTTTGTAGGAGGATGAAGGCCTCACACGTCGCGACTGCCAGCCATTCCTGAACTGCTACACCCAAGGCAAGTCAAATCGATTCATGTCCATGTCCCTGCCATTGACGCTCGATTCCATTACCATTGTGCCTGTGTGTTAATTACAAAGGTTGCTTTGCTCAGTTCGATACGCCGATGACTCCCGATGGGACGTGCACCTTGGCATACAAAGATTGTCCATGCAGCAAATGTGGCACCGACCTCTCGAGTTGCCACGATCCTAATTGCAACGGTAATAGTAGGAATATTTGCACGGCTACAGTTCTTGGGGGTTGCTCCTGCAAGTAGCTAGGGTAGTGATCAGTTTCTCGTCATCTCACGGACATGGCGTCCTTCACTTTTACACTTATGACACCATTTATGAATACCACTCGAAGGTTCATCATTAAGCATGCACGGAAATCCTGGAACTAAAAATAAAAACGGTCCCAAGGTCTGCCTAGCATATATGCAAGTCAGTCCGAGTCTCAGCCACTGCCCAAGGCACGACGCACCGCATGTAACCGTGCTTGCCATGATCTTGTGAGCCTGTCATCACTCGAGTAGTCATGAATGCGACAGGGTGTCACTTTGATTCCTCGTCCGCATCTCGCGGGTCGCTAGTGCCAGGGAGTGCCTAACTTCTTCATGGCCAGTTCGGGCGGTGGGTGTTTCACAGACATGTCTCGCCGGTCCTACCCGGACTGAGAGGTAGGGCTATGGCCCAAGCCGGGGACTCGGAGTCCGCAGGCGGGAGCGAGAGCGTGCGTGCATTGTACGCACACGCAGATTCATTCATGCTATCTGCATGGATGTTATGTGTGCATAGTACATACTTGCAGCGTGGTCGGGCGCACATGCACGGCAGGACGAAAAAACGTGGATATGTGGGAATGTGCCTGGGGGCTAAAACGAGGATGTGTCAGGTACACAAAGGTGCTGATCCGATGTAGACATAGGGCCAAGTAGTCCTCGTCCTCGTCCCTCGTATAGACCGTGGTCCCGTTCTTGCGTGCCCACCCGTCTCAGTGTTGCCGCTCTTGGCGCAGGCCTTACACGTGCGTTGTGAGGACAAGCGAGCGTCCGGGGCACGCAGCAGGAGCAATGACGCAAGCGCATTCATCCATCGGCTTTTCTTTCATTATGTCCTTTCGCCGCTCACCTAAGGATGGCCACCCCTCCAAACTCAGTCCCGGCGAGGTAGATCCCTTGCCTTGGCAGGCCTCTATTCCCTTCATGCAGGAGCCAGTGAGCGTTCTCCCGCCCTTACCCTTCAAGTTTCAACATTCACACATAATTGCCGCATGCCTTCCCCTTCTTCATATGTTATCCACACTGCAATGCATTCCTTACTTGGCATCTCTCGCCACAGCGATCTGGCGTGGGTACGCATACAGTGTACAATAAATGGCGACCATCCCCCAGTTTTTGCCTTTTCTGGAGGTTTCCACTTTCAATTCGTGGAGTTTATAGTGCCGCCTGAAACCCTATTAGTGAAGTGGAAAAAGGTCACACTATCCCAGTCCAATTTTCGATTAGATGACCCTTAATTCCCTTTCGAAGGCATCGATCTTTTGAGGGGTGGTGAGTGGAAAGCTTAAGAGCACGAACATGACTTAGTTGGTGGTTCATCTGTCGGCAGACTCTGGTTGTCGGTCAGAGAGAAAATGCATCTACGCACACCCTGATCACGCGGGGGTGTAGGACTCGGTGGCTGTCAGATGACCTGGGTGTGGTTAGAGGGCCTTGGCAGCACAATACCCACTAAAAGCTCAGGGCGCATGCACATATCCCAGTTGGGGGGGGTTCGCACCTGGTGTGGAACGTTCGGGTGGGTAGGAGGAGGCGTTCGTGGTGAACTCAAGAGGTAGCGATCTAGGTGAGACGCGTATTGATACGCTCAAGCTACCGAGACTTGGCCGCGTCGACAGAGGCGCGGGTCCTTGCTATTGTCCATTCGCATCGCATGGCCCATAAAAGGTAAGCCATCTCGGAGAGAAAGATGCGCAGGCCAGAGTTGTGCGGCGAGATCCCAGAGAGCCACACGTTCAGGGCAGGTGCAGTGGAGTAGCATATGGTCTAGTGGTTCGAGCGGGTCCAGGCAGGTGGTGCAGGCGGCGCGGTGGATGTGTGTGTGGGTGCCTATTTTCAGGGAGTCGTGCATGGCTTGGTATAAGAAGATCTGTACCGGGCGTCGGATGTCTGGAAGTCGCGTCGAGGTCCAAAGTGTTGCGTCTGTTTCCGTATTGGTGGTTAATTAGGCGATGGCAGCCATCTGGACGAGGCGGAGTTCTGGTGTTTGAGGACGTAGGCCGTGCGTTGGGACAGTGCGGCCAGTTTCGCGCCTGGGACCCGTAAGTCTCCTGGGTCCGGGAGGTCTTTGGGTGTGGCTGCGTTGGCTAGGGGAAAGAGTGGCGGTATTGTTCCCCCGATGCTGAGTCTGAATCTGCCTTTCGAACAAACGACGACAATGCCAACGGTCGACGTCCCCCCAGGTCCCCTCCCAAGGCCTCCCCCAGTGACCTTGAGTGCACAATCTAACCGGCTCAGCGCTTACAGCATAATTCTAAAAGCGGAAGAGAAAGCCCAAACGGCGAGGGCGAAGGAGGAAACTATGCATGCTCGAATAGTCGGATATCTTCTTCTTGAGTTTCACAACCGGGTGCATATCTTTGGTGGTAAACCCTGCGACGAACTCGCCGAGTGGGTCACGATGCGGCCCAGGGAGTCGGGGGACACTGCGCTCGACGTTGTTTACAAACTCGGCGTATATTTATTCAAAAGTATCTTGCGAGCATGTATGTTAGATCATCTTCTTTATACCATGACACCTAAACCCTTCAGTTCGAACTTCTAGGAAGCGATATGACTCACCCTCGTCTCATCTTTCACAACCTGAATTCGATACTCTGGAAGACATGACCAGAGACATGTTGGAGCCCTCTAAGAAGAACCACAGGACTGCCAGGCAACGGGTAGATATCCCGCACATTCATTGTTGTTCTTTTTTATTGTTTGGTCAGGTCTTGGCACGGGATAAATTTGAATGTGTAGTTACGGGTATCCTTGATGACACTTCGGTCAAGCACTGTCCAGATATATTGCTTGATGCAATAGCCAAAGGCTACACCAATACTGAGACAGCTGTAATCGAGACAGCTCATATCTTAAATGAATCTATAATGCAAAGGATTGATCCTGAAGGGACTATATGTGATGACTCCACTGCAGACAACAAGGTGCGAGCTACCACTCAGTACTATATTCTGCACTCACCTGTTATGTAGACTGGTTATAGCACTTCTGTGTTTGCTGTCCTGCAATCATTTGGATTCTCAGAATTGGTTGAGAATCTCATCAAGCCGGAAGGTGTCCATGAACTATGGAATCTACTCTCCTTATGCTCTCATCTCCACAGTAAATTTAATTCTCTCAGTTTATGGTTTGAAGCTACTGAGCTGGTATGTTTTTTGGAAATGTTATTGGTCACCAACTCACTTCAAATGCAGCCTCATTGCTATCATATTTGTGTGCCAAGACACTCAACTGAGCAGTTCATTAATGCCATTTGTCAGAGGCCCTCCAATATTGAAGGAGCACCTATGGTTGTCCAGTTTACTATGTCATCTGAAGCTGCACTCCCTGATTCTAATTTATTAGCCCTACATGCAACTTGTGCTCGGGTGGCTCATATGTCTGCTGCTGTTGAGATTTTTGACAAGTTTGACTGGGATAATGCAGAAAGGACTACTGTCTTGGCCAGTGATGGGTCTGATGCCAGTCTACTTGAACATCTCCTATAACCTTTTGGTACTCAAGAAAGTATTTCTGTGCAAGCTGTGGTAGAGTACATAAATATGAAAGTGTAGAATATGCACATATATACATCAGCAAAACAACCTTTTGCATTTGGCAGAATACTCAACACAAGCTGCACAGACAGGCACTTGATGACAATGATTTTAATGGATTGGTGGAGGTGTACACTGCCATCAATCAAAAATTCAATAGAATCACATTGGCCTGGCCCAGCATCAGCCCAGCAGCCCCTCATGTGCCAAGTGCCAGACCATTCAGCACTAGATCTCTTCTCTATCCCCCAATTATGGGACAAAGGTTTACTCTGACTGGTATCCAACCTGGCCAAGGTGCTCTGATGGAGATAGACTGACAGACCCCCACACCCCACAAACCCTGGACAATTGAACTTGCTTTGGTTGCCAAAAAAAAGGACACATTTGAGTGATGTGTCCAACCAATCCATCTTGCCACCCCAGAAACCGTGCCTTATATGAGGCAAGAGAGGCCATCTCCTCTCTCCCTCCACAGGCCCCAGGGTACCCCGCTGCATTCTGGCACCCCCAACAGCAGCAATACTCCACCCTGCCCCCACCCCCACAAGTACCACAACCAGCGGCAACAGCCCATTGTCAGGCTTGGATGACAGAAGAAGCCAAGGCATACTGGTGAGATAGGCTTGCAGTAGAAGCTCATGCCAAGGTGGGTTTTTAGTGCTGACTTCAGATATGAGGGTGTCTGAGGTCTTGGACGATATTTCTTTAGTTCTGTTTCTCCTTATGAAAATTCTTTAAATACAAAAAATAGTGTTTCAGACTATATACCTGTTTCTGACTTTTTCAATACATATTACAATGACCCAGAATGGGAAGAAGTGGAACCTGTAATTAATTCGGTTGATTTGTCTGCATCTTTTAATTATGAAGTGTTTGACATGCGAGAACTTGCCAAGATGCCTGTCTCGTTCCCATCACATGAACTGTCATCTCAAAATAGTAGCCCATCAGACAAATATTCCACCGTGAAGTCTCAAGGGAGCTTGGCCCTGGAAGAAAAACATTGGGTACTTAATTTCATGCAAATACAAAAAAATAATGTAAATTATAAAACCCTTCACCAAATCTGAATGATGCTGTATAAGACACAGCACTTATATGAAAATGCTCTAGAAGTGGAGTTAAAACTATGAAGAAATGACTAATCTTCGGTCTGGGTATCCACTTTAGTCAACAGCAGTGCTACTCATTGTTTTGTCAACCAAGGATTTGTAACAGCCAATGCTATCACATGCAAAGAACTGGCTAGGCCCGTTAAAGTCAGGAACATGGATAGATCTGCAAATGTGGAAAAAGGAATCACCCACATGTGTTAAATTCATGCAGAAATGAAGGATGGGAATCAAATAGTTTATTCTTTCCCCTTAACTTTATATGTATCCAACCTAGCTACCAATGTGGTCTTTTTAGGATACAAATTTATTAAATAGTACAATCCATCCATAGATTGGGTAAATCACATGATGACTTTTAACCAGTATGACTCTGTGTGTGTGAATGAAATATCTCTGGAAGAACAAAAATCAATAAAAATGGAGGTTCCTGTGGAATTTCATGACTTCTTAGATGTCTTTTCTGAACAAGAATCTATGTGCATGTCACTCAGAAAGACTTGGGATCATGCAATCGATTTGCAACCAGACTTTGTCCCTAAGAAGGGTCATGTGATACCAATGTTGCAAACAGAGCTAGTGGAGATTTGTAAATTCCTTGATGGAGAACTAGAAAAGGGATATATTAGACCATCAAAGTCACTACAAATGGTGCTGGTGTTCTTTATCCCCAAAAAAGATGGAAAAAAGAGATTGGTAATAGACTACCGCTACCTCAATAAGGGAACTATCACAAATGCATATCCATTGCCTCATATTGATCAACTGGTTGATCGGCTTCATGGTGCCGACATGTTTACCATGCTGGATCTTTGATGGGGATATACCAACATTTGAATGAAAGAGGGTGACAAGTGGAAAGGTGCCTTTGTTACTCCTTTTGGATCTTTCGAGCCCCTGGTTATGTAATTTGGCTACAAGAATGCACCTGCTGTTACGATCGGCCCCTTTTTTCCTTTCTTTCTTCGCTATCTTTTACCTTGTATTACTTAACCACGCACAGCCCTTCCCTTTAGTCAGCGTTCATGGCTGTGCGTTTCCTTATCTCTTATCTCTGACTCATGCATTCCGCGATATTCCATGTAGTTCTATCACGCGCAGCCTTC
>JBBPUL010000943.1:0-13063 GCA_038094675.1 Spongispora temasekensis
GCAAAAGGAGGCTATACCAAGTACTAATAATATCCAAATACCCCTGTAAATTCAAAAGCTCAAAAACCCTTTCTATGACATGGCTGTCTTAGAATGGTCATATCTCTATAGTGTGTGAACCAAATCATATGGCCCAGGGAGCGATTTTGTAGCCAAGAGTATGTTCTATTATATCCCCACCCAAGCTAAGTGGAATTCCCACAGTGATTGGCAATGCACTGCACACACTGCCATTGGGGTTAGTATAGAAAGGGTTTTTGAGGTCACTGTATCTTAATAGATCTCCCGATTATATCTTTTATCTCTGGATCTCAGATCTCGATCCAGATCTCAGGGCCAGGTAAGGCTATGCATTCTATTTCATTCTTCCCACTGCCATGGCATGTCTACCACATGTCCTTATCTTGTGGTGCTACTCTGGACCCTTATCTTGTAGTTCCTTATTTAGTAGTGCCCTCTGCCCTGGCTGGCCCTAAGCTTGGTCTGTGCATATAGCCTCATAATATATATAGGGCACTAGATCAACTGGGATTTCCCAGCTTGATTCTTATCATCCTTCTTCTGTCCTCACCTCTAGTGGCTAAGCCCTTAGTGTGGTAGTTGTCCAGTGTCCTCTACTTTATAAGGCATCAGGTTAGGTCCTATCACTCCCTTCTCTTCTTTATCCATGAGACACCCCTTGACCATCAACTACAATCTTGGTATAACCATACAAGCTGGTTCCCTGCCTTGACTCTACCATGTTCCCCTGAAGATTGCTGGGTTCTATAACCAAACCCCAGTGCAGACTAGCTTGAGCATTCCTTGTGCTGATGCTCATGCCCATTCTTCATCCTTCCTCAAAGTTAGGTTTAGTGCATTGCTAGTTCACAACACTAACCAATCAAAGCCTCCGAAAATAAGCTATGCATCCATAAAAGCCTGACTTGTTTAGTATGGCTCTTCATTGCTTTAAAAATGCAGAAACCCATCTCACATCTCTCACTACCCCACCTACTGCCTAGAGTTCTCAGTGACATGTCATTTGCTCACATGAATGATGCTACATGTTCTGGCCAAGTCTCTTGCCCTAGTGAGAAAGTTCAGGCATTACTGGCAAAAATCATTCTATTCTTGTTACTCAAACTGACTCTGTTGGTAGAGGAAAGAGAACAGGATAAGTTCACAACTGAAAAGAAAGCTACTGAGAAGGCCAAACACTGCATCAAATGCTCCCTCTGATGTAAGCAGGTCACTAAGGCTACCCAGGGAGTGAAACGCAACATGTCCACTTACAACACAGGCTGCATTGATGTCTGACTGGCCACTGACAATGTGGTAAGATTCTTTTGTATTTACCTTGCCATCAAACATTGATTCAAGGCTCTGTACAGTTCTCTTCCAGGTCAGTTGGAAATCCCCTTGTTTGCACTCAGACACTTTTAGCATCTCAACTGGTGGCATGCAAGGGTAGTGTTCCACCCATCATAGGTAAGGTGAACTATGCCTATGTGATGGTTCTGAGTGACAAAACTTGCCAAAATACCAACAAGAAGCTGTTTCTGACCGATATGTTTACTGTGTAGTAGCTGCTAATGTATTACATGTATCAGAGCACTGGGTGATACTGACCTAGACATTGACAAGACAGAAAATAGCTCACGTGCCCCTTCAGCTCATTGCTGAGGTTGTCAGTCGAGCCCTAGCAAGATGGTGAAAGATGGTGATGTGGATGATGGAGCAGTCTCCAAGAAGTGTGCTCACAGCTTGGCATTTCTGAGTAATGATTATGAGCCTCAGGATTCAGAAAAGCACATCCACTGCCATGGTCTAGCAGGCTAGGCAGGATAAGGCCCCTGCTCTGAGTGCCAGGCAACCCAATGCAGTGAGCAAAGACCACCCCATATGTCTAACTATGGCAAAGATTTTATTCTGATCATCAAGACAGCAATTGAAATCTACTGGGCACTGTTACTCACTGAGAATCCATACCCAACACCTGAGCAAGAATGTGAATGGGCAAAAGGTGCATGAACATTGGCTTTGACTCACCATGGTATCCACCTTGTTGTTCTCAATTGCAAAGTTTTGCAGCTGGTGAGTAAAGAGTATTAAGAGAAGTACAAAATGATGATTCCTTGAGATCACTCAATGTGGCTCACACTTCCATGGACAGTTCAAGACCAAGGCCCGATCTGTGGTGGAGGGCACATTTACATTTGAAGCTAGCACTGATGCAATGATGATTGAGAAGAACAGAGTGCTCATTTATACTCTCTTGACTGATGCTACCTTTATCTTCCAGGTTAGTGCCTGTTTATTAGGTTGCATAGTTACTAATTTATACTTTTAGACTTGCAGTGCCATGATTGATGACCATAGTGGTCCTTATGGTTAGACCATGATTCAACATCTCATCAATGAGGTTCTATTAAAGAACAAGCAAGACAAAGGCATCAAATTGGCTTATTACTATCATCCATTCCCCCATGCTGGTTTCATGCTCATGGTAACAGCAGTAAGTGTTGAATACTGTGGTCTATATACTACTGACTGTTATGAATCAGATATAATGCACCATTGATGAGTGGGCATAAGGCATTTATGCAAACATCAGCTTCACTGAGGATGACTACTTACCAATCTACAACAATCACATGGTGATGCTTGAGCAATTCCACAAAGAGACAGCTGAGTTTAAATTACTTGACAAACTCTTACAGAGTGTCTACAATAACAGATGGTAAGTACATCATCTATGTTAGTTATGGGTGTTAAACTTCGTGCAGTGTCAATGCTGGTGTTCCAATTGGTGGGACTCCATAGTGAAGTGCACAATGCTCCCAAGCTTTTGGATCAGGCTGGAGGCTCCACTGCTCAGATAGATATCTCCTGAAAGTAGTAGTATTGCCTCAAACAATACTACTATTGTTTGTCATGTTCACATGACTGATTCTGGCTAAATATGCATGCCATTATAGCAGACTTTGCTGACAAGAGGCATCTATGTAGTGATATATAGTACTATTTAGTAAAGCCCATGAATATATATCTTTCAAAAATGGTGAGGAAGCCTACAGTGCTACCATGACTATGGAGACCATATAGCGCTATGTAGATATTGTGAATTTTCCTAATGTCAGTTGATTGATGCACATAGAATGCATACAATATCTATCTGATTACAATAAGCTTTAATGGGCCCTATTCTATTTCTGTCCAATGTGTGCCATTGATATTGTAATAAAATACTATGTTCTCTACAAAAACCAGAAACAAAAACATTGAGAAAGGAAAGAAAAGAGGTTATGGGGACCAGACCACTGGCAGTATTAGCCCCATCATCATAATATTCACCCAACACTTGCCAAAGTGACCAGGTTGATTGAACCAGGTGAGGGCATCACTGACTACTACTGAATGTCCATTATATAAATGCTATCTATCAGCTCATCCAGCATCCCACCCTCACACACCTGAATCATAATTAAACTCTCTGTCACAATGAGCCTGTACTGCACCTGTCCCTTCAAGGCAAGCAACAATGCTCCAAAAGGCTGTCTGAGTTGAATAGCCAGATGCAGTGCACATGTTAGTAGATCAAACTGGGGGGTCCCCTTGAAAAGTCTTGGTTGAGAAGTAGACTGATCCATAAATGGATGAGAATCAGACCCTATCTCCTCAGATCTGCAAATCAAGAAGGTTCTGTCTAGTGCTGTCTAGTATCATAGTATTTATAGTGAAGGTACAACTAGTAGACTCAGAAAGTGCTCTTATAGTGCTTTCACAATATCTCACAGTGTCTCATAGTGTTTCCATAGTATCTCATAGTGTCTCAAAGTATCTCACAGTTTTTACAGTGCCTCATACTATTCCCATAGTGTTTTATAGTAAATTGGCCAATAAGATTTTTTAAAAATATATATACGTATATGTATTTACATTCATATGATATCTTTCTAATTAATACTCTAATTAATCTACTAATCAATTAAACTCTAGTTACTATTTATCAATAAATAATTACCTTGGTGCCCAATCACAAAACTATGGGCATGTGTGCTTAACATATACTATTGGACAGCATGTAAAGTAACTTAAAATGTTTAACCTAGTTAAGAAGTACAAACCACTTGTCATATATGACTGAGTCACTACTTCATTGCTACACTTCTTGCTATACTTTGTGCACTTTTTTGACTACACTTTTATACACTTTTTGGTACACTTTTGGTATACTTTTACTACACTTTTGGTACATTTTTTGGTATACTTTTGGTACAGTTTTGATTATTCTTTTACTACACTTTTAACAATACTTTTAGTACACTTTTTGGTATATTTTAACTACACCTTAAATAACACTTTTAATTACATACTTCTCTAATAATTTTCTAACCTTATCTAGCTAATAGGAGTGTCAATAATAAATTATGGCATTTCCAACTTCTAATCAATAAATCAATAATAATCTTGGCTTTTCTAATAACCTTCTAATCTTTTCTAATTAATGATAAAATGTAAATAATTAATCTCTCCTTTCTAATAAACTTACAGCCTTGTCTAACTAATAATAATGTGTTAATATTAAATTATAGCTTACTTAATAATCTTCTAATCTTGTTTAATCAATGATAGAGTGTAAATAATAAGTCTTTGTCTTTTTAATAACCTCTTAACCTTACTAAATTTAATATTAACATACTATCATTAGTCAGATGAGGTTAAAAAGTTATTGGAGAAGCCAATATTTATTGCTGATTAGACAAGGTTAGAAGATTATTAAGAAAGTCAAGATTTTTTATTGGTTAGATAAGCTTAGAAGATTATCAAAATATTTATCATTGGTTAAATAATGTTAGAAGATTATCAGAGAAGTCAAGATTTTTTATAGGTTAAACAAAATTAAGAGATTATTAAGCAAAGATCTATTATTGAAAAAATATACTGTATCAAAAATATAGATACAAGTGGTCAAAAGTAGTAAAGAGCATAGTAAAAAGTGTATTTAAAGTGTAGTCAAAAGTGTAGCAAAAAGTGTAGTAAAGGTCTACTACAAAGACTTAAAAAGATTTATGTTATATTGCTTATATAAGTTGCCTATATTTAAGTGGTGGCACAGCCACATGTTTATTACAGGTCTGTATTTTGTAATATGATTACTAATTATTTCAGTAATTTATCTTGACACAGCCACCTGCCCATACAGAGTGTCATAGTAATTATAGTGTGATCATATAAATTGTAGGCCTGTACAGTATGAAGACTATGAGTAACCATGGATTGTCTATGATACTATGACACTATGGCTAAACTATAGATTTACTATAAATTACCATGAATACTATAATTACTATGATACTATGATTTCTATGACACTATGAAAACTATGGCCACAATAAACACTATAAAATGCTATCAGCACTATAAACACTATATATACACTATGACTATGAATACTATGATGAAATCCTGATTTTTCAGATGCTTTCTCCAGAAGAACAATAGATGACTGAGGCTTTTATTGAGGAAAACCACTGATCTGGCAAGATCTGTCAATTCAAGTCTGCCAAAGCATCCCTCTTTTTTTTAATCAAGAAAAAGAATAGAAAGCTATGACCTTGTCAGGACTACAGATACCTCAATGAACACACTGTCTATGATGCATACCCTCTCCCTCTCATCTCCAACCTCATTAATAAGCTTAAAGAAGCAAAAGTCTTCATCAAGTTTGACATTTGCTGGGAATACAACAATGTTTATGTCAAGGATGGACACCAATGGAAGGGTGCTTTTATCACTCACAAAGGCCTCTTTGAACCCATGGTCATGTTCTTCAGTGTTAGGTCTTAATCCCTCACACTCACTCAAATATAGCAAATGCTTTAGAATATCAAAGACTAGGGAAAGAGAAATACAACCAGTGTACTACCCACTACTTATACTACAAGAATATGTGCATGGACCAATGACATATGAATGATGTAGCTATGGTGTTATGGTCTAGAATGTGACATGTGATACTTACATAAGAGTCCAGATGCATCTAGCTAAGGTCTGGCTACTGATGTGACACTACATGAGGGGACAGGACTACAAGATAAGATAAGATGGAGATAAGATGTGATAAGATGTGAAGGAAAAAAGGGAAAGTTTTAATATTCAGCATGATAACTTCCTTTCAACCTTCTAACATTTCATGAACAATTAATTTCATAACATGATCACTGAAGAATGGCTCATCATTTACATGGATGACCTCCTTATCTTTTCTCTGGACAATAAGTCACACACTGAGCATATCCACTGAGTCCTTCAGCATATAATGGAACTCAATCTCCACCTTCACCTCAGCAAATGCAAGTTTGCTGCCTCCAAGATTGAATATCTAGGAATGATTGTCAAACCTGGCTAACTAGCTGTTATGACAGGCATGGATAGCATTGGCCATAGACTTGATGTGCAACCTAAAAAGCTGCAAGGCAAGGACGAGGGGCGTAGGTCCCAAGCACAATGCAAAAAGACTAGTCACTACTCTGCCTAGGCGAGTATGTAGCAATGTCAAAGATGAAGGCAGAGTATCCTCAAGTGAAGATGCTGTGAGGCCAAGAGGTTCTTAGGGAGAGCAAGAAGGAGAGAGAGGGTCAAAGATGCAATAGATTGCTATCTCGAGTAGGCTCAAGCTAGGGATACATGGCTTGTGCTACTCTCTATTTATAGGTATAAGTCCTGTGCACAGACCAAGCAGTGTTTACAGAGTGATAAGAGAGGAAACCAAAAAGGGAAAACTGGAGATAAGGGAAAATGAGTCATACACAGCATGGAATGTATGAGTCAGAGATAAGAGATAATAGGAATGCATAGCCATATTACTGACTAATTGAAGGGCTGTGCATATTTAGGTAATACAAGATGATGACCAATGAGGATGAAAGGAAAAAAGAGGGGTGAATCATAACACTAGCCATAGACCCCATTAAACTTGATGGGATCACCTCCTAGCCAGTCTCCACAAAAGTCAAAAATGTCCAATCATTTCTAGGCCTTACCAATTTCTACTAAAGATTCATCTCCTTATACTCAGACCTCACCCATCTACTTATTGACCTTATGAAAAAAGCCACTGCTTGGATCTAGAACCCCAAATGTCAACTCACCTTTAAAAAGATTTAGCAGCTCTTCCTCTCTTGCCCTATTCTCCTTCTCCCAGATCTTTTGTGACCCTTCACCATCACCACTGATGCTTCTTGTGATGCCACAAAGCTATTTTACTCCAAACTGACTTCAATGGAAAATGGCACCCCTGTTCCTACTTATCACAATCCTTCTCCCCTGCCAAGTGAAACTATGATATCTTTAACTGAGAACTCCTGGCCATCATTCATACTCTAAAAGCATGACAACACTACCTCCACATCTCTCAATTCCCTATACAGATCTTCACCTAAACACTGCCAGGCCCACTGGCTCCTTAACCTCACAGATTTTGATCTGAAGTTAACTCATATTTCCAGATCCCACCTCTCTGGTCCTGATGCCCTCTCCCACTGCCCTGACCACCTCTCCTCTAAGTCCAATAACCAAGTGGTTGTGCTCCTCCCTAAAACTATCTTCATCCATATCATTGATGCTATCCTCCACAAGTCTATCTAGATGCACTCCCTTTCTGATTCTCTTGTCCTTGATATCTTTCACTTCCTCAAAGGGATGTGTATTCCTGCAAACATTTGCAATCACCTCTTTGACTGGTTTCTTCATGAGGGACTCCTTACTTACTGCAATTGTGTCTATGTTCCTAAATGTGACCATCTCTCTATTATCTGCCATGCCCATGATCACCCCTTTGTTGTGATAGTGCTGCATCATAGTTTCACTTTTCATCTTATCTTCGGTATCTATTTTATCTCATCTTATCTTATCTCTCAGCACCTATCTCAGGCCTAGACTGGATCATGTGACCTATGACATATGGTCTGGACCATGATGTTACCATGACATCATCATAACATCATCATTACTAAGTAGCTTTAGAGTAGCCCTCTAGTACTTGGTCCATGCATGATAGTCAGTAGTACTGCATATAAGATAGCATACTTGTGGTAGTTGCTCCCCAGTCCTATTATCAAGAATGTTTATAAGTATTGAAGGATTCCCTCTTCTCTAACACCTCTTTGCCCTCACACTAGGTTGCAACCTCCAAGCCTTGCAAGGCATTACCTCTGCTATATTCCATCACTACCAGTGCCCTCTTCTTCCTTCATCATCCTCAACTACTCATGTGGTCTTTTCTCTTACTCAAGTCTAGATTGGGTTGCATTATCCTCTGCTGGTCACCCTAGGTATTTGAAGACTCACTAACTTATCACCTGTGATTTTTGGTGGCCCAGTCTCACTTTACAGATCTATCACTACATTGA
The DNA here is from genome assembly GCA_038094675.1 of Spongispora temasekensis. Taxonomy (NCBI): domain Eukaryota; kingdom Fungi; phylum Basidiomycota; class Agaricomycetes; order Boletales; family Boletaceae; genus Spongispora; species Spongispora temasekensis. The sequence continues at coordinate 8,397 of JBBPUL010000943.1, forward strand.
TGGATGTACCTCATGTCAACAACACAAGGCCAATACACACCTCATTATCCCCCCTCTTGCACTAAGTATACCACCAATAGGGACTCTATAACAAAATTATCTCTGACTAAGGCCCACAATTCACATCCACCTTTGCAAAAGAGCTTGGAAGGCTCTTAAAGTATAATCTTTCCCTCTCCACCATCTACCATCCTCAATCCAATGGCGAAACTGAATATGTAAACCAAGAAATCAAGATATACCTCTAAATCTTCTGTGGGAATGCCCTCACCATGTGGTCTGAACATATCACCCACACCAAATTTATCCATAACCACCACCCTCACTCCATCACCAGCAAATCTCTGTTCTTTCTCATATACAGCTTTGAACCTTATGCTCTTCTCACCATTATCACAGATACACCATTTCTGGCTCTAGAAGCCTTAAGGCTCTATCTGCAGCAAGAGATGAAGCCCTTACTTCTCATGAGCTTGCACAACAGGTGATGGCATTCTTTTTCACCTCATTTGAGAAAGGTGATAAGGTCTGGCTTAAGGGCAAAAACCTGAACCATTGCATCACTCCCTTCAAGTTCACCCTGAAATAAGAAGGACTCTTCACCATCATGGACATCCTATTTCCTTTGATGTACAAACTCCACCTCCCAGTAACATAGAAGATCCACTTCATGTTTCATGCTTTGCTTTTATTGCCCTATCATGAAAACAGTGTATATAGGCCCAATTTCCTGGCTCTACCCCAGAGCTTAAAGAAGGTGAGGAAGAATATGAAGTCAAGAAGCTGCTACATATACTACAGAGGCATAAACTGCTTCTGGATGTTCCTGGTCTGATAGAAGGATTACTCTTCCAAAGTAGATTTCTGAGTAATCAAGTGGAACTTGAGACATACAAAGTCTACTCTGAAGGAGTATAAAGACCTCCATCTCAAAGCCTTCCCCCCTTCAAAGTGTTGACCTCTCACCACTACCCAACATCCCTTCTTCCACTTGCCATTACCCTTCCTCTCTCCATTTTTCTTTTACTATGTCTTATATTGAGTCCTGCTCTCTCTCAACTCCCTCCTCACCCTCATCACTGTCTCTATCTTCACCTCCAATGGAGAGTGATTTGACTCTATGCCTGAGTTTCTGCCCTCTACCACTGGCCAACCCTACTCATCCTCAAAATAATCTTCTGGTGGCAGGAGGTGGTACATCTCTTAGATAATTGAGCTGCCAGCCATCACCCCAACCTCCATCATCTTAGTAGACCCTCTTATCCACTTCCAGACCCTACAGTCCTCAGATCCCACTAAAGAGGAATGAGATGAGCTCTATGAGATGCTCACCAATCCCCATCTTTTCCATGGCATCTCTGCCTTCACCAACCCCACTATTTTTCTCTTTTACATGTTATTCCTTCAATTGGAGCAACTTCCTCTGTATTTTAGACCTCTTCTTGATTTCCTTGACCAGCAAACCACTAGAGCAGGGGCCCAGCTCTACAGCACTCATACCAGAGCCTTCAGGTTCATGCACAACATTGCCCACCAGCTAGAATTCCAGAAATTTCTACAGGAAATCAAGAGATATCTTAGGGAAACATATGGTGGAATCAGGAATTGCCTTTTGTTAATAGTAAAAGTCCAATCTGGGAACCTACATATTGTACAGGCCTGCGGCATGAAACAGGACAAGTCAGTGAGATTGAAACAAAACAAAACAAACAAGGACTTGCCAGTGTGAAAACCATTATCAAGGTACCTTCCTCCAGAATCCTGATGAAGGAGCTGAACCTGCACCTTGACATCCATGATAAGGTTGTCAAAGCAATCAATGATGGCTAATACTGATCTCCTGTTCACAGGCATCTGATCTGGTGGAGACATGACAATGCTTTTCACATTTATCATCCAGGAGCCCTAGATACTAATCAACAAGATAGAGCCATGCACTTTTGCCACACTCAATGTACCACTACGATCACATTTTTGTATGTGATCATACTGTTATACAGTTTACTGTTGGCACCCCTGATGTACAACTCACCTTCATTCAGAGTAAGTCTCAGTGAAAATATGGGATTAATTTTCTGGTGATTCTTGATGAGCATCTTGAACAAGGGGCTAGCACAGCAATGTGAAATGCCAATCAGCAAACTAACTCTATCTATCCAGCTCTGTCCAGAGCTGTACAGATAGAGTTAGTTTGCTAATCAGTGGGCTCGAATCCCAATCCCAGCACACTATTTGTAGGAAACTGTGGAATTCAATTGGATATACATCTGCAACACTGATGGTTTGACTCTGTGCCTACTCATTGGTCAGAGATAACTGGCTCAAAAATAGATAACCACTAGCACTTACAGTGAAAAAAAAAAAAAAAAAAAAAAAAAAAAAAAAAAAAAAAAAAAACACCAATGGTCACACAGTCAGTGTACTTTATTCCTTTGACCATGCCTGTCTTAGGAAAGGATGTGGAAAATGACTCCTTTAGGGCATGGGCAGACTTGTCAATGTCGAAGAGATTGTGACCTTTGCAAGATCTACAGTCCTCTCCTGGGTAGTGTTGCTGCGGCCCAGCCCAGCCTGAAAGCCCTGGCTCGGGCTTGGCTTAGGGGGCCTGCAGCTCTGCAAAATCACAAGCTGAGCTTTGAGCCCATAAAGCCCCTAAAGACGGCCCGGCCCAGCTCGAAAGCCCCAGCAATGGCCCAAGCCATGTCTCGATACACTGTGACTCGATAACTAGGAGCAACAAGAGATTATGTACTATGTAGGTACATTTGAAAACAAATTACTCATCATCAAGTACCTTGCCATTCCACTTTTTTTTCATCCATTTCTCCGAGTCTGTCATTGCCAGAGTCTGATTTTGTGTACATTGCCATCTCACTAGTGACTGACGGATCCTCTCGAATGAGAATATTCGACCTCGTAGCACACTTCAAGAATTGAAGAGCCTCCACGATGTCAGCCTTGAGCCGGTTGCGGTGCTTGCTAATGGTTATCCCTGCAGATGAAAAAACTCGTTCATATGATACCGAACTGGCCATGACAGGGAGGAAGTCCTGCGCCAGGGATCCCCATACTGGGTATCACGTAGAATGAATGCCCCACCACTGTACAATGGTGGAGTCACCAACGTGCTCCCGGGCGTTGAGGTAGTCATGAAATCCTCGAAGCCAAGGTCGTGTGGGGTCGCCATTGTGCTTGCTGTTGATCTCGCACTCATTCTCACCATCGCATTCATCATCAATATAGGATCCCAATAGCACATCTAGTTTCGCATTGTGAGTCGTGATACGACATTTATGTTCTGCTATCTGTGGGGCATTGTCAGGCCCATACAATATGTTGTAACATTCCTTGTACTGATGGATTTGTCAATGGAAAGCCGTGCATGAAAAAACAAACAAACAAACTTACTATCTGTTCAGCATGGTTTGTTGCTTCAACAGAGAGCTCCTTGCCCCAGTTAGCGCGGATATATTCCAGTTTTTGATTAGGATCGAGAACTAGTACAAAGGTATCAGTTAGGTAGCCGAGACATGATAATTGCTCACTTGCTCATTGCCATGATGTATGTGTCAGACGCCGCTGTACGCTCATAGTAATGGGAAATTTTCTTCGCTCCAGCTTCAAGTGCTGTGCTGAACTTGATGAACTTCTTGTTTTTCGTGCGTGACGACCATGCGCTGTGTAGTGCCTCTAATGCCGGAAGGACAGTGTGGAGTGTGGGCCCCTGCTCTGTTGAGAATGCGTGTTGAGTGTTTTCAGCAAACTTGTGATATATGAGTATGGTTGAGCAGATTAAAAATCAGTTACGCACCAATAAAAGGGTTAGGAGGAGAGGGACTAGATCCCACTCATCTTTCGATAACTTTAAGTTCAATATCTTGTGGTGTTTCTCGGCATTTCTGCGTTCTCTGAGAGCGAGCCGTTCAATGAACTCATCAACATCCTGCACCACATAAGTGAGTGTAGATAGACAGATACTATTGCTATGAAATACATACCTCCTTGAGTTCGAACGCATGACTGATCATGGCAAATGTTGATGACCATTGGACTCTCATGTCGTTCAAAAGTTGAAGAGGGTGGGGGCTGGTTTGGATGGTCTTGAATAGCTCCTTGCATTGTGCCGAGGAACATGCCTAAGGGTCAAGCGTGCATATCAGTGATTAGCGACTCAAATTAGATGTACTGGTACTTACCTTTACAGAGATGGCACGAATGAGGCCAACTGGGTCTCGACTGTCTCCATTGTTGTTGGAAATGACAATATCAGCCTCAGGACATGATGGATCATAGTATTTTGATTTGCTGTAAGTCGAGAGGAATGCCTGTGTTGTGAGATTGATAACATGGGCCATACAGCTGTGACAGACGTGATGTGAGTTGAATAAGGTGGCCACTGGCGTCAACATGGCTTACCGTAGTCGTCGCTTCCCCTCGTCAAACAGTTTACCTGTTTCTGACACAAGAAGGCGGCTGAACTCAGCCATCATTGTATCGTTATTGGATGCATTGTCACAAGTGACATATCCAATCTGATACCAGTCGGAAGGCTCAGATGTGGGCAGAGATGGTAATCAGACATGTACCCTATGTGTAATACCCAAGCGCTTGACTGCTTTATACAGTGCCTGCCCAAGGCGTACTCCGTTGTGTGAGGTGTTGAGTTG
>JBBPUL010000944.1:0-13061 GCA_038094675.1 Spongispora temasekensis
TGTGCATGAGTCAGTGGAGCTTCAACTTGTGCGGTGTGACAGTGTGTGACTTCCCATGACATTTTGTGACTGGCCAACTACTCAGTGGGGAGGCAAGGACTGTGGAGTAGTACACCGTACCACCACTTCATCATTGACAAAAATTTTGACTTTCACTAGTTGATGATCTCCTGCTTCCTCAAACAAACTCGCAGAAACTGTACAATCACCTATATATCAGAACTCTAGAGATTTGTCTCCAAAGACAACAGGAGTGGGCATAATGCGGTCATATACCTTACCTACATTTGTACGCGTGCTCGTATCTGTTTCAAAAACACTTGCTTCCAATGAAATATTCGTTGAGAGCCCTGAGGGTAGACACTGATTGAACATGACATTAGCATCCATGTTCACCTAACACCGGCAGGACAAGCATTAGTTGACACCACCGAAAGATGAACCACTCACCTTCTTACAAGTCCGCTTGTATGCACCAAAAAGGCATTGAAAGCTACACGAGCATAGAAACTAGGGATCTGTCGTGGTTTGCTGACGTACATAATAATTTGAGGCGATACTATGAGACAATCCTCTACATTCCTAGGTCGGCTTTTAAACCCTAACTCCTAACCCTAAAAACACTTTTTAGGGTTCCACATTAGGAAATACCCCTATTTTCCAATATCACAAAATGTATTCGTCTCAACTCATAGCATAGCATAGCGTAGGCCGTCCTGGACGGCCACCCTACCTATGCCTTCTTGATGGTGTCATTGCTCCATCGCCTACAGTATACTAGGCCGTCCTGGACGGCCACCCTACCTATACCTTCTTGATGGTGTCATTGCTCTGTTGCTCATAGCATACTAGGCCGTCCTGGACGGACAACCTACCTATGTGTACTTAGTGGCTATGTTATATTGCTCTATTGCTCATAGCATAGGCCGTCCTGGACGGACACCCTACCTACTATGCCTTCTTGATGGTATGTCATTGCTCCATAGCCTATAGTATACTAGGCCGTCCTGGACGGCCACCCTGCCTATGTGTCCTGGACGGACAGTCTTGTCCATAATACATGCTTGGTGGCTATATAGTACTGGCCGTCCAGGACGGCCAGTGTACAGAGTGCATTTCTGATTATGTCAGCATCTCAATATATCAAAATTGGTGGAGAAATGATGGAAATACAAATAGAATACAAAAGTATGGCATGGCCGTCCTGGACGGCCACCGTGCACTGGGCGACAAAGTCACGTAATGTTTCCCGCGATTAGGAAAGTGTAGCAAATGAAACATGAAAAGGTAAGTAAAGTGTACTAGTGGAAGATTCGGCCGTCCTGGACGGCCACTGTGCACTGGGCGACGAGTCGCGTGATTCGTTTCCCATGAAAGTGTAGGGAATGAATGTTTTATTACTCCATTTTTGTGTACGTTGTAGTGTAGTTGGGCCGTCCTGGACGGCCACTGTGCACAGGGCGATGGAGACACGTGATTCTTTCCCACACTTCGGAAAGTGTAGGAAAGGAAATCTGAAAAGGTAAGTAAAGTGCAAGAAAGATTTCTGCTTTGTGGAAAAAATAAGTGTACACCTACAGTGTAGTGTGGTAGGTCGGGCCGTCCTGGACGGCCAGTGTGCACTGGGCCACAAAGTCACGTGATTTTTCCTGCGACTAGGAAAGTGTAGGAAATGCAATCTGAACAGGTGGTTTGTTAGATCGTTAGGTTGGTTTGATAGTTTGATAGTTAGGTTGGTTGGTGAGTTCGTTAGGTTGGTTGGTGAGTTCGTTAGGTTGGTTGGTGAGTTCGTTAGGTTGGTTGGTGAGTTCGTTAGGTTGGTTGGTGAGTTCGTTAGGTTGGTTGGTGAGTTTGTTGGTTGGTTGGTGAGTTTGTTGGTTGGTTGGTGAGTTTGTTGGTTGGTTGGTGAGTTTGTTGGTTGGTTGGGATGCATCTTTGCTCGCTAGCTGTCATCTATGCACGTCCATGCATGCATTGTTAATGCGTTGAATTTTGGTATTTTTGTTAGTTATTAGGTTCATGCTGTAAGCATTATGACTCTGCAGAACTTACGAATACATTCAATAATCCTTTTTTCGAGACTGTTGGGTTGGCAAGCGGATGCAGAGTTTGAAAGACACTCGTTTGACAGACTATTTCTCTCGTACACAATACCTTCGCATGGTAGAAAATGGTAGGTGCGTAGCAGTACAAAGTTGTGCCTTTAATGGATCGCTAAAGGTCCACCTTTTCGATACCCTATACATCGCATAAAGCATACGTCAGATCCTTGCCCGCGTAGTATACGTTATAAGGGAGTCGACTATAATATTGAGCACACCACGATATATTTACGACTTTTCTGCTGCTCTTTTGTCCGTCCCGGACGGCCCGCCATCGCCTTGCTGCATGACTTGTTTGCCCCAACACCTGTGGTCCTTTTGTCCGTCTCGGACGGCCGGCAGGAACATACGCGGCGTGTTCGGTCCCCCCCGCTTACCATTGTACGAAGGCGACTGGAGTCGGTTGTCCGTCTCAGACGGCCACAGGCAAACTGAAATGTGCTCAACCATTACGACTCATCTGCTGCTCTTTTGTCCGTCCCGGACGGCCCGCCATCGCCTTGCTGCACGACTTGTTTGCCCCAACACCTGTGGTCCTTTTGTCCGTCTCGGACGGCCGGCAGGAACATATGCGTTGTAACGTTCGGTCCTCTCCCGCTTACCACTGTACTAAGGCGGCTGACGTCGGTTGTCCGTCTCGGACGGCCACAGGCACACTGAAATGTGCTCAACCATTACCACTTATCTGATTCTCCTTTGTCCGTCCCGGACGGCCCCCATCTTCTGGCTGCCCAACTCCGATTTGGACGGCCGGTAGGCCAGACGCGCTGTGTGCGGTCTCCTCCGGCTTACTGTATCCAGGCAGCTGACGTGGGTTGTCCGTCTTGGACGGCCACAGGCACACGGAAATGCCCTCAACCCTTGTTCTCCAACACGAGTTGGACAAACGTGTCACCTTCCGCCCCAAATATAGTATTACCCTTGTACCCAGTGGCAGGTTCCTCGTGGTCCGTCCTGGACGGCCAAAGCCAATATCCGCAAATAGATCCCATTGCAGCTCTATATGGCATTTCCCGTTCGCTTATCAAGACTTGTATTATGTCGCGACGGGTGCGAGGCAAGTGCCATCAAGGGTCAGCAATCATTTATTCAATCAACTGCGCAAAGATAACATGTGCAGTCACAGCGTTTACCCTATGTGCATTTCGTTATTAAAGGTGAGGAATCCGCGTCGTCTGAAGACGTTTTTCAGAAAATCCCACTTTACAATCCACAATGCCAAGCCAGTCTCTAACCTCGGCCCTTCTCATTTACAGCGGCAACAAGGATGGCCTCCCCTGGGTCTCGTCTGAATGGCAGGCGCTCACACGAGTGAAGGCGCTGCCGTGGGAGACCGACGTCGATGATCCAGATGACGCGCGTGCAAAATGGGTTCCTGGATGGTCTGTCCGGCAGGCAAAGACCGTACAAGTATTCGCTGAAAATGTCTGGGGCTTGCGTCCCGACAAACAAGACAATTATGTTACGACGAAGAGCATCGATAACGATCACGCCGGACGGATTGCGTGGGCCGACTGGGTCGCTCGCGCACAGAAGTATTGGAGCATCAACAAAGCTGTCGATGATGTACTCGCGACGCGCGGGTGTTCTCCTCAAGACGTTCAGGCTGCCTTCCAGACTAAGATAGTGCGTATTTGTTGTGATTGTGCAGATCGTTTATTGGATACCGTCAGCTTCCTACCGCTGAGCAGGCTCAAATTTATGGAGCTCAGACCGACGTCGCCGCACGGCTCATCGGCAACGACGCCTTCCTGGGCTCGACGAGTTTTCTCAAAGATGATGTTCAAAAGTTTATTCGGTCACTTCTTACGATGACCTGGAACCGACATCGTAAAACAAATAACCGCGAGCTCAAGGTAATGTCGACAGCAACTATTGATGTCGGGGAGAAATGGAAAAGTATGTTCATACGATAAGAATTATCGACTCTTACACAGTCTTTCGCAGGGCTATCGGCCGAAGGAGCCAATCCGAACGTTGCGGAAATTCGCCGTTTCCTACGCGACCTACGCCAATTGTTAGCTCTGCTCGTTCGCTATGAAGATGCGGAGAGCACGGAGTTAGTCAAACGATATATGGCTGATGTCGAGGCTATGCTTGCGACAGTTCGGAAGGAAGCTGGGTCCGGCGACTCGAATAGTGAGTTTCACGTTTCAAATCAACTAAGCTTATACGTTCGTCATAGAACTTCCTAAGACTATCCGCGACGCTCTTTACAAATTGGCAAGCGGTGACGACATTCTTGTCATTACCACCGAACTTCAAAAATCGATCGAAGATGTTCAGGCCGCAGCGGACCCTGAAAGTATAAATCTTGAATTCGATGCAACCGTCGATGAAACTCAGTGGATTGAAGGCATCGAGCAGCTCAAAGACCGCACCGAAGACGAGCTATGGATGATGCTGGGGCTACCGGAGCAGCGATTACCTTTTTTTCAGGAATGGATGGACCCGGATGCAATGATCGATCCGTGGAGCGAAAAAGGCCAAGCTTGGTTGAGCGATCAAAAATCTCCTCGGCGACAGCTGAAGCCACGGTGGCATCAACTAGTCGGCATATATCGTATGTTGGAGCGAGCATTTGAACACAAATCGGTACTACTTATGGATGGCGTCGGACTCGGGAAAACGCTACAAATTGTGGGTACAATTGCCTGTTTAACCTATTACCGACGGCATTTCGCAACACATGGAAAGTTTCCGGGAGCTTTTGGTACGTTTTCTCTAAGTGCGAAATGGGATTATTGACTGTGCGTCATTTAAAGCCGACAAACAATTTTCTGCTGGCGCCTCCAATATTCCCGACCTTTCACACTTGATTGTCTGCCCGGTCAACTTGCGAGAGCAATGGGACGCCGAGTTAAAACGATTTTTAGCTCCCGCAACATTTGATATCTTGCCCTACGTGGGTCGATACGATACTCGCAAAAATTGGCGCGAACGTCTACATAATCGAAGTCAACAAGAACCAACTCGAAGAATCATTCTCGCGACGTTTACGGTGACTATGGTCACTTCATTAAATGCAATTCAACTAACTCTTGCCTTAGGCCGTGCAGGATGATGCAACTAGACTATACAGTCCGGGAATCAAAGCAGATTTGGGAAAACCGCTGAAGAATGTTCGATTTGACAAGCTTGCCGAAACGACCGTATTTCGTGACGAATACTTACTACTTGCGGTGGATGAAGCCCACATTGCTCGCAAGCACAACGCTACACACCTGGCGTTTCGTGCGCTGAAAGGATTATCGAAAGCTACAGTCGCAATGACGGCTACTCCCATCACTACCCGCCCACAGGTGAGTTCTCCAACACTTTTCAAGCGAACCGTCAATGTCTTATCGTATTGATGAAGGATTTGTACATTATGGGACAGTGGTTGGGCATACGTGGGTTTGACGACTACGATACATACAAAGAGATGTCACGGAAAATTGAGAAGGCCAGTCGAGATGACTCGAGGCGCATGCGCCAAGCTGGCGTCTCAGGTTCGCTTCTTCGGGGAACTTTAGCGGGGACTATCAACAAGGACGCTCCTGCGCTTGACTCACCGGCGATCATTCACAAAGTCATGAAGACGATACGGGAGAAGTATGCGAGTCATGTCATCAGGCGGACCATCGAGTCTGTTGATCACGCGGGCGAGAAACTATTTGGCTTGAAGGCTTACGCGGAGCACATCTTTGAATTAAAGATGTACGAGTGGGAAATGAGCGTTCTCCGCCAATTTGCAAAGGAATTGGTGATCGAAAATCCGACTCTTGGTACTGGGTCGCGTAAGGTACACTCATTCTTTCCATTTGGTTGCCGGCTGGCAACAGGTTTGGCTCGTCTCACACTATCCTAACTTCCCCCTCGCATGCGTGCGGTCTTGGCCGTCCAGGACGGCCGCATAGCATGGTGACTCATGTGCACCCCGACTGCGGCTGTTTGCTTTGCGGACAGGGCCGTCCAGGACGCCCCAGCGTAGTTCTCGTCATTTTTCTCACGACAGTTCCAGTTCATGTACTGACCGGCCATTTTCTCGTAGCACTTCTATATCGATTTCCGTCGATCTATGCTTCATCCCTCCGCTAATCCCAAATTCGATTTTACCTTCCCTGATGTGCACACGCTGGCGGAATGGTCTACGCACAAGGAAAAGACAGTCAAACTGGACGTTCTCGGCCAAATAGTCAGTTACCACCTTGCAGCAGACGGTCGCGCGCCTCTACGCGTGAATGATGATGGCCAGAACGCTGTGCCGCACCCCGATTTTTCTGACGACGATGAAGACTATCCTGAATGCGACAGAATAGTAATTTACGCAGCATTCCCGTCGTCAAACGACAAAATCATTCATGTTACCCTTTTTCTTTTTGTGTAATTCTCCCTTTCGCTGACAAGTACAACATTATACCAGGTTCTACGTTTACATGGCATTCAGGCAACCGAGCTTCACGGCACAATGAGCATTAAGCAACGCGCCTTGACCCTCGAGGCGTTCCGAAGATCGACTCGCAATCATGGTCCACGGGTTCTTATTCTGTCGAGCGTCGGTCTCGTCGGGCTAAACCTCGCATGCGCAAATATTATGGTGATGGTGGTACGTTGAAGTTATAATTCGCAGTATTTAAATGCACTTGTGATAATTGCATTGACTTAGGATACCACTTGGTCTGCGATGGACGACGAACAGCTTAAAGGACGCATTTTTCGCTATCCTCAGCCGAAACAGGTCCATTTTTACCGGTTGATTGCACTGAAGACGACAGACATATTTTTGAACAACATATCATTCGGAAAAGCAGAGCTCCATGCCGCATTCGTCAATAGCGAGCCTGAATTTCGTGCGTCATTGTCCAACATACGCACAAACTTACTAATAAACGTCGACACCATAGAGAATTTGTTCACTTCCAAATTGCTAGAAGACGATAACGTGTCACTCATCTCAGTGCCGTCCCTTTCGGACGACGAAGATCAAGTTGCTGACCCATGCGAAGGAAAGGGTAAGGGTAAACAGCGCATCACGAAAGCGAAAAAGAAGCGCACCACAAAGAGCCAGCCGTCCATCCAGGAGACTACCGAAGATGATCTATCAGTGTCAAATGATGACCCAGTCAATTCGACATCGACTACAGAGAGTAAATCACGAACGAAGTCGAAGCCTCGTGCGCAAGAATCGGTAACAAAGCGTCCTCCCACCCAGTCTGCTGGTTCGCCGAAGATCCGCAAACGCACTCGCAAGATGACTATCACAGCCGTGCCACAGTCGACCGACGACTCAACTTCCCTCGCGGAAGCGACTGCTGCAATGCAAGTAGATGATCAAGGAACGGTACGCACAGATTAGGCCAATGATGAAGCCAATTGATCATCTAACTTATTCAAACACTTATAGAATCCAAGCGCGGCATCCAAGTCGATCGAACTTACACCCAGACCCCGTGGCCGCGTCGAGCATCCGAAGTCATCAGCCGAATCAGATGTGGGATCTCTCTCGCACCAGATCACGCCCAAACCCCGTCGTCGCGTTGTGCAAAGCCCAAACAAACCCGATGATCCGATACTTCGAGCGCTCCTGTCGGAAGGTGGTGAACTGAGTCCCGACAGCGAAGCCCAACGAGCCAAGCAAGCCTTGTTAGGCAATCCTAGTAGTCTGCGTTCTTCACCTCTTTCGAGTCCACCTCGCACTCCACCGCCTTCAAATTTACCTATTGCGGAGGTAAGCCATTAGATTTAGTTATTTTATGAACCGTGCCCTCACTACGTTGCTACTGCAAAGAGTGCTCAGGACGACAACTCTGACGGCGAGAGGCCGTCGGGTGGTGCTCGCATAGGTGTGCTCGGAAAAGGAAAAGACGGCACCGGAGGTCGTTTGCGAGTGCAGAAAACATATACGAAAGGATCGCGTACCGTCCGCCGTGATCACTAATTCTTCTGCTATGCGACTTCCGTGGACTTGCTTGAATCTATGTATGCCCTTCTCGTCTCCAAAATCGTAGCTGTTATTTTGCTCTCATTGTAATGATATGGTAGCCTCAAAGTGCGCAACTGCGAGTGAGGCGAGCCGTCTTAGACGGCCGACTGGATAGCAGAGCAATATTATTGTAATTCCCGTGTTCTAGACACTTGGGTTTTCCCATATCATTGCGTTATACGGCCGTCTAAGACGGCCAACCGCACAACCATGGCGAAATGTCGCACGAGGGCGAGGTCGGATGAAGCGGGCCGTCCTGGACGGACAGCGACGCACGGACATAATCGTAAGTGTTACGTGTGTACGTGCTTGTGTTCTGCGTCCGTGCCACATGTGTCTGTATGTAATCTACGGCGTTTGGGCTGCGTTGTACGGCCGTCCCGGACGGCCAGTCGCGCGCACAAATTACTAGGGATGCTGAACTATTGTGTTTGCGTTCATCTCGTGCGGGTGGGCTGCGATGTACGGCCGTCCCGGACGGCCAGTCGCGCGCACAAAATACTAGGGACGCTAAACTATTGTGCTTGCGTTCTGCGGCCGTCTGGGACGGCCAATCATACACAAAAAGCCATAGTTGACGAAGACCGTAAAACGTCCAAGACAGTAGTAAAGGTGGAACGAATATTGTAAATAAATCCTTCCTTCCAATTAGTAATCGAAATCATCATCTGAACCCTCCTCTTCCTCTCTCCTGAACAGCTCTCGCGATGCTGGTTGCTTGCCCTTGCCTTTATTCTGTGAGTTGCTTTCCTCATCGGCGCTGTATGATTTGCGACAATGTTTATTCACAGGCCTTTCATCGTCAGTCGAGGTGTATTGTCGAATTCGCTTGCTCCGGGAGCCGCTCGACGATGTGAATCCTAAATGTAACCTCCTTGGCTGTATAGTTGACGGGCCAGCCTGTGGCTCATTGTCGTGCGACGGATCACGATAAAGTTCCTGAGAATCGTTTAACCGGGCTGTATTCAGATGGGATTAAAATTGAACGTCAATACAAATTTAAAAGAAATAATTACCTCTGTGCTCATGTTCACCCCGCTGTAGGTCATGATCTCCTCGCTCTTGTATATCATTTTCATCGTCTTCTTCTTCTTCTTCCCGCAAGTGAATCGCGGAACGTAAAGATGGAGTTCCTCCATGACGAGATCGCACAGCAGAGTTGAACGCTATATGAGGACCTTCCCATGTTGTAGTCGGAGGTAAATTGTACCAGCCTCGCTGATTGTATCTGGATCTCGTAGACCACATCCGATCAGAGCCAGCATACGGGACCCAAACAAGAGCGTTGAATTTCTCCAGAGCGGCAGCTCTAACTCGGCTCAATGAGGATTGACCAAGTGATGCGATGAGTTCGAGCCACTGAATGTAATATGTGGACTTGCAAAAATTTTGAGCCCGGCTTTTTGGACGTTGAGCAGGAAAAAATCGGTCGAAGAGCAAGCGCCACTCGTGTGGTTTACACCAAGTGTACTGCACGGCATAAAAAGGAAGGGCGTATGACATATGAAGATCTTCAGTGGCTTCCCTATCGCGAATGGCCCTAGGGATATTGGTCCATGCTCCTTGAGTAACAAGTCGCTTATTTGGTGATTCTTGGAGCATGTCATAGAAGAATTGGTCTAGAATGACTTGTACTCTGCGAGTGACATCTTGAGGATTGATATCATTTGCTATGAGGACCTCTGCATTGCGGGTGCCACCCCCGTGAATGGCAAAATGTTCAACATCGGGCCCACGAACTCGTGTGAGTGGTCGTTGTCGTACATTGCGAACGAGGTTTTCATTGATTTGAGGGAGTGGACGATCCATGGGGCGAACATCATCAACTTGTGTTGTTTGGCGTACAGATCGATTGCTTGTCCTGTCAGGGTTAAAGGTGCGACGAGAGGGCAGAAGGTCAGCGACTCCTATGATTTGACGAACTTGGGTAGCATTCATCCTAAAGGCACCCATGATGGCATGCTCTGAAATGACCTTGTGGTATGGCAGTCGAACAGTTTTACTTGTGTCGATAACAATATCAGCCACAAAATAGAGCCCTGCATCGTACATGAGAGGCTGCAGTTCTTCGATGTCACTGTCGTCATCTAGACCATCTGTAGGAACATGCTGACAGGCTTCTTTGGCCATGGGCAAAAAAGAAGTCTGTGGTCGGCTGAATAAACCATTCAGAATCCATACTGCCAGAGCTCCTAAACCAATTGCACAATCTGATTTGCGGTTTCTTGTAGGGCTGTAATATAAATTTTTCATGACAGAGTGGATGGCTGCCAGTCGGTACCACTTGAAGTACCTTTATTACAAAATTATAAGCATATTTAAAATAATAAAAGAACCACATACCACCAGTATTTTGATGGAATAGTGACTACACAATGATCGAGAATATCTTGTAAATCATCAACCAGAGTGTTGAGGGCATTTGCCAATGGTACCCTAATCTCCAAGCGAGCTGTACCATCTTGAACAGCACGATGAGATCCATCATCTCCAGTTGCAGCATAAAGCACATTGCTGATCCCTTCGATTGTGTTGATCATGTTGTCCAATTTGCAATTTGAGAGCAATGAACATGGGTCGATTGGTTCGAATAGACCCTTGTGTAGCTGATAGGATGTTGTCTTCTCTGTAGTATATGCCTGAATATAAAAGACATTATCACGAACTCCCTTTCTGCCAGGAGTACAATGGAAACCAGCAATGTCTTTGAGATGCATCTTGTGGTCTATTTCCGTCTTGTTTTTGAGCAGTGAATGAATGTCGTCGTCCTGGAGAGATGGCAAACAGTGCTTGAGCACCATTGCATGAGAATTGTGTCGCCAAGTGACAATGTGTCCATGTGCTCCAATTTCAATAGCAACATCCAGATACCAGTTGGTAGTATCAATGTCATCATTGAGGTAGTTGAATATTCCTGTAATTCCTGCTTCATGATCTTCTTCATCGAGAGGATTATGGACTGTAGACCCTTTCCAACCCCTGAATTCGTGAACAAAGTAGGCATCACGGAAGTATGGCTTCAAGGCAGCCAAGCCCTCAAGATATAGTCGAGCAAATTCGGATAGAACGACAGCAGAAATATCAAGTGAACTTCGACGAAGATGCCCTCTCTTGTCCTTGTATAGTCTCATGGCAGCATCATAGCTTGGTGGCCAATGGGTGGACATGTTTGGCAGAAGCTGCAGAATAATGGGCCTGGCAACTTTATCATAGACGAGTGCAAATTCCTCAGGTGTGATCAGACGTGATTCACGGAGACGGTACATGCGAGGAAAGAACACCCTGATTGATGAGCGAGTGGAAGCCATTTTCCCGAGTGCGAAATTTGGGATGGTGTACATTGCCACCTTCTTCAGTTGTCCCTAATGATTGATAAGAAATTTATTCTTTTATTGATTGAAATGTCATACATCAACAAATGCATCAGCTTTCATATGATTGTTGCTAGTGAGTGTCATGTCGAAGGGTGGGACTGGAAACAGCTCTACATGAGTTTTGAATGGCAGGTCCTTTGTGATACCAATCAAAGAATCATAATCCCGAGTCATATCGAAATCATTGATGTGAGGAAGACCTTGACAAGCATTCAGAGTGATGTGATTAAGCGCGCCATTCCTAGCAATGGTCCGACCAGCTAGTACGAATCGATTAAACTGATGAGCAGATCTCATTTCTTCTTCGTTTGTTTGTCCAGGTCGCTGCAAGATGTCATAAAGCTTTCCAGCTTGCTTGCAGAATTCTTTGAAGGTAAGTTGCTTCACATTTGCATCACGATCATCGGGATAACTAGGAGGTAATTGGCCATTGAGCAATGCATCTTCGTTTTGGCGAGCCATTTGGTGGAGTAGCTTGGAGAAATGTGGGGGGAAAAAAGATGAGCAAGATATACAGTGAGGAATATTTGAGATATAAATGCGTCTCTTATTAGAGCTTAAAATTTTTTATCACAAGCGAGGGCGTGCAGATGAATACCTCCATGAGACTAAAAAACCCTGGGCTAATTGGAAAATTTCGTCAGTACTATATGTATAAATAGCAAAATTAAAAAATAAGCGGAGTTTAACCGATCGAAAATACAGGCACTCATCAAACTTTACTTTAGATGCATTCTTTTTTGACGACACGTAGTAATATTGTAGTGTCGAAGTGGTGGTCAGGCCGTCCTGGACGGCCACTGTGCACCAGGCGACGAAGTCACGTGATGTTTTCCCGCGAGTAGGAGAGTGTAGGTCAGGCCGTCCTGGACGGCCACTGTGCACTCGGGCGATGAAGTCATGTGATGTTTTTCCCGCGAGCGGGCGATGAAGTCATGTGATATTTTTCCCGCGAGTAGGAGAGTGTAGGTCAGGACGGCCACTGGGCACTCCAACCATACCTGGAGGGGTATGGAGAAAATTTAATTAACTCGCGCGCAGCGCGCCGCAGGGAGGAAAATTCAGCGTAGAAGCGCAGCTGAGAGCGTCACGACTGAGTAAAAGACAAATCCCAATGGCATTCAAAATCAGTACTAAGTTAGCTACTAATGTACATATGTGTTGAAGACGGCGGCGCTGCCACGACCCGAGCCGCACAACTACTACTCGGGCTGATGGCGGGAGCTACTAATATGGTTCATGCCCCAGCATCCAAGCCTCCCGGTCCCGCCACTGGCGTGTTAGCACCACGCTAAGCATTGCGTGAGTTAGTTAGGATCACACCCGAGTCCGACAAGTCGAGTTTGACCTGCCGCATAGCAGTAGATTACTCACCTTCGGGCAAAATCTCTGTCCGCCCCGGCCTTTGCACTCTCTGCTGTTACAGTACGTGCACGTCCTCTTGGCCTTCTTCACGTTCCGTCCGGCGTCTGCTGTGCTGTCCAGTGCAATGCGCTTATGGCTGGATGATGCCATTGTTGCAGCCTGGTGACTCGGACTCGGAGCGGGCGGCACTGCTACCACCAACGGATGCGCTAACTTGGACTCGGAGCCCATGAAGCGGTACTGGAGCATCCCGGC
>JBBPUL010000945.1:0-13060 GCA_038094675.1 Spongispora temasekensis
TGTGTACGAGCAAGGATTGCCCAATCTTTTACATGAGGAAGAAAGCTCAGAAAGATGTTGAAGATGCATCTGCTGTCTTGGTTCGGTTTGATGAAGAGCTTTGGTAGTATACTCTTTCTGCTGTGCTGAGCTACAATGTGTATAGAATGCAATTACTCCTTGAAAAACCTGATACTGTTAGGGATGAAGGATGACAATGCTCTCACACTCAGACCACTTGAAGAGAGGGACCAAGAAAAAGAGTATATTAAGAGTGAGGAACTACTACAGACAAAGAACAAGTATATACATACACTCTACTCCTTGAGGTTATTTTAGAATTGTGGTTTGTTCGTTGTCAGATTCCATCCCCTTTGTAAAGTCTGGCCTCCTGGACAGAGGATCTGCAGGGTTGGTATAGTATGACCAGGACAATGAATGATTGTATAATGGTACTCTTGGAATAGCTAATTCCATTGGGCCTGTCTGCAAGAGAGATCTTGATGACAAGTGAAATATTTAAGATTTTTATGATTGGCAAGGATCTTGAAAGGGATGTATGCATCAAGAAGGTAATGGTGCCATTCTTTAAGTGCAAAGATAGTGATCATGGCATTTTTTAATTTGTTAAAGGTGTTTTTACAGTCAGTGTCTCAAATAAATTCTTTTTTTTCTGACATTGAGAGGTCATGTAATAATAGAAAAATCTTTGATAATGTGATGATAAAAGTTAAGGAAACCTAAAAATCCTTGAAGTTCTTTTCTCAAGGTGGGAATGGGCCAATCTTTAATGGCATTGACCTTTTTTAGGTCCATTTTAACCTTTCCTTCAGACACTACATAAATGTCATTTCTTCCTCCTCCTCCTCTTCTTCCATTAGTCCAGAAAGGTGATCATCTTTACAGTGGAAAGAAACTGATCCTTGTTTCCAGTCAATCATAGGATTGTGCAACTTCATCTAGTTGTGTCCAAGGTATATGATGGGTTCTAAGGTGAATTACTGCCATGGTGATTTGTTCAGAGTGATCATTGATTTCTATTGTGACTGTGATGAAATCTGTTATGAGGTTGGTTTTATTTAAGAGCATTATAAATGGGGATTGGGTGAGGGGTTAATCTTATTTCTTGCCACAAAGTCTATGTCAATGGCTGTTGATGTGCATCCAGAGTCTATCAATGCTTGAGTGCCTAGCTCTTGTCCATTGTTTGTCTTTATTGTCACATCTAATTCTACCAAGTTTTCACTGATACTGGTGTGTCTGATGTATCAAGGCTTGTTTTGTAACTCTTTGAGTGTAAGCTCAGCCTCAATGTCATTCATTGATTTTATTTGTCACACTAGTTGTGTGTCTACTTCAGAGATTCTCAAATCATGAACAAATCCCATCAGATGTTCTATTGTCCTTTTCATCTGCTACTTTCTTTATCCATTTCGCAGACCAGGGATCCACCTTGTTAAACCATGATTGTCTTATCTTTTTAATTTCCAGAAGATTAACCAGGGCCCTAGTTTTACCAATAGAGCCAAATCCTTGTTCACCACATTTGGTTTTGCTTAGCTGTATCACTTTCTTTGGCTTGTGTATTATAATTTTAGTGAGGATCATCTGGGCTATTTTGTCCTCTTTGTTTACTTCAGATACTTTCTTGCCATTGTTAATAACCAACATACCATGGTAATCAGAGTTGATGACACCAGCTTCTATGTCAATATTTTTCTTTATGGATAGGCCACTTTGTGGGGCTATTCTTCCACAGTATCCTTTGGGAATTTTTGTTTTAATCCCTGTATTTTTTTAGTGGGTTGGATTTTTTTTTTGATTCAGCAGCAAATAGATCATAGCCAGCTGCTTCTTCACTTCCTCATTTGGGAAGTTTTCCTTCATTCTCAACTTTGACTTCAAAGGTTTCACTTGTTTTGATACTGAGAACATCATATTTGTTTATTAAAGCAAACTTATTTACAGAGGAAATATTAGACATATCTACTCCTCTTTTCGAAAACCCTGCTCTTTTTTGACTTTGTCTATGGCACTTTTCAAATCAATGGCATCCTCATACTCTATCATCACATCCCTAAATTTCCTTTTTTGTATGCATCTCTGTCTTGAATATGAGGGGTGTTTGGCACATGGCCACTTGTTGCTGCATTTGAAACATAGACCTTTGGCACAGGCCTTGCCAATGTCCATTGATGCACCTTGTCTGGGTTGCATGCCAGTTTCTGTGAATTTAGAAGTGGATGCTACAGCTTCTGTCTAAGGGTTTGATTTTGGAGTTGTCTTTCTGGAGGATTGCCACTTAGAGTGGAACAGGTTCAGTAGGGTGTAAGGAGAATGAGATTTTCATGCCTTAATCTCATCTGGATGGTTTCTGCTTTTGAGAGTGCTACTTTCCAATCAGCTAGCATATCTTTTTTAAAGAGTTTAGGTTTGGATCTTTCCATGAACTCCACAATTTTATTGCAGATTCCCTCATGTGAAATCCAGACGAGGGTACAGGCATGTGTGATGTAATTATAGTCAGTGTCTAACATCAACTGTTTCATTCATATGAAGAAGTCTTCAACTAACTCTTTTTCTTGTTTGAGTGCAAGAAGTTTACACTCAGCTTCTTATTGGAGTTCCTTCATGACCTTGCAGTTCTTGGGTCTGTCAACTACTTTATAGACTTTACAGTCTTGAAGCATTTGTAGCTTTTTGAGACAAGCTTCATGCCAAAGTTTATGTATGCTCATTAGCAGAGAGCTTTAGAATATCTTTGTATTGCCAATCCCTGTAACTGACAAAGATGTCTTCCTCTGGGGGGATGCTGCAAAATGTTAAGAATGTGACCCAAGAATCTCCCCCTTCCCAGGTAATGCATTCTACAGTGAGGTGCAAAACTATTGCAATGCCTAACCCCAAACTGGGGCGTGCAGCACCCTGCAATCACTCGTGGGAATGTCACTTTGCTTTGGTGGGAACAAACAAAGTACATACCCTTGGCTACAACATTGTCCCCAGGATCATGTGATTTGGTTCACAAGCTCCCAAGATACATCCATTTCAAAACAGCAATACCATTGCAATAGTTTTGCACCCTTCACTCAGCACATTGAAATCAAGTGTTATGTGGTTATGTTTGGTCATGCAAACAAAGATACACATAGTAGGAATATGTCTGAGTTCAAAATAGTTCACACACATCTTTGTTTCCAACCACAACCATCATGAGATCCATCTCTTCTGCTCAAAAACACACCATCCTCTCCATGCTTGATGCTGGTCAATCTGCCAACTCCATTGCATCTTCTACTGGTCTCCATGTGTCTACCATATCCAGAATATGCTCTAAAGAGTGTTCTGAGCTTCAGAAGGCTGCTGAAGGTTGTCCATCCAAGCTTTCCTCTGCCAATGTCTGCCATGCCATTCATCTCATCTCCTCTGGAAAGGCAGAGAATGCTGTTCAGGTTACTAAGGCACTCACAAATATAGTCAACCAGCCTCTCTCTACTTCCACAGTGCACAAACACTTGAAGAAGACAGGTATGAAAGCTGTGGTCAAGTCAAAATGACCTCTTCTTTCAGTCAAGCATTGTAAGGCTCATTTGGACTTTGCTTATGCCCATAAGGATTGGACTCTGGAGGATTGGAAGAAGGTAGTATGGTCTGATGAGACCAAAATAAATTGCCTAGGATCAGATGGGCACAAGTGGGTGTGGAAAAAGGCAGGGGAAGGGCTCAGTGATAGGGTGGTGGAGGGTACAGTCAAGTTTGGAGGTGGTTCTTTGATGATGGAAGGGTGTATGACTTGGCAGGGAGTTGGCTATGCTACCAAGATTGATGGTAGGATGGATGGAGACCTTTATCTTCAGATTTTGAAGGATGAACTGCTAGATTCTCTGCAGTTTTATGGTCTTGATCCTCCTGACATCATCTTTTAGCAGGACAATGACCCCAAGCATACTTGCAAGAAGGTGAAGGATTGATTTCATGAGCAGGATTTTCACACTATGGTATGGCCTGCACAGTCTCCTGACCTTAACCCCATTGAGCATCTCTGGGTTTACCTCAAAAGGAGACTAGCAGATCATGAATCTTCTTCTAAGGGGATTCATGAATTGTGGGAGAGAGTTCAGGTTGATTGGGAGGGGATATCAGCTGAGGAGTGTCAGAAGTTGATAGAGAGCATGCCTAGAAGGGTTCAGGCAGTTATAGTTATCAAGATAAAGGGAGGTTATACCAAGTACTAATATATCCAACATACCAGAAGGTGCAAAACTATTGCAATGGTATTGCTGTTTTGAAATAGATGTATCTTGGGAGCTTGTGAACCAAATCACATGATCCTGGGGACAATGTTGTAGCCAAGGGTATGTAATTTGTTTGTTCCTACCAAAGCAAAGTGACATTCCCATGATGCCCCAGTTTGGGGTTAAGCATTGCAATAGTTTTGCACCTCACTGTACATCATCTTCCAAAGAAAAAGGAGGCAGTGTACCTGGAAATGGTGGTGGCACTATGTGGTAAGAGGAGCCAGGGTCCTCCCAGAGAGTATTCCACTCAAGATCCTTAAGTTGGTTAAGTGAATAATGATCGACATTGCCAGGATGATAAGGAGGGTGCCACACATGAGTGGACTTATGAGGTGTCTTAGATTTAGGAGGTGGAGCAGAGGGAGGTGAAGTTCTTGGAGGTCCTTCAGCATTAGTTTCTATCTCTTGATCTGCTTCCAGGTTACCAACATTGTATTCTAAGTGTTCTGAGAGTTCTGGGACTTCTAGGTGATGATTTGAATGTTTCAGATAGTCAGTAGTGTCCTCATCAGATGAAGAATCTATAGACTCATCATCATGATTGTGGGGTATACTAGGACATGGAGGATGACTAACTGGCTTACATATGAGGAGAAGCCTTTAAACATCTTGAAAAGAGATTCTCATTGAAAACAACATATGCAGATGTATGCAAAGCATTATTAGGGTGAAGAAATAGGTAGTTTTGCTGGATACCATGCTCTACAGCAGTTCTGAGATAAATCATTAGCTGGGATTTGGGTTGCAGCTTCCCACCACAGGTTTCTGCTGGAATGTGTATATAGGCACCAGAACCAAAGACACATAGATGTGCAATTGATGGTTTCTCCCTCTTGAGCAATTCATGAGGAGTGCACCATTGAAGGCATTCCATTGATGTACAATTGTATGTATATGTATGTGGCATGTTGTACTGCAAATTTCCAAAGGTTTGAGGGAAGGCAAGTGTGTAACTGCATCACCTGTGCCTTATCCATAAGGGTATGTATGTATTAGGCATTCTGCATGTCCATTCTGTTGGTGTACATAAGGGGCAGATTGGTGAATGCATATTCCATTATCTTGTATATACTTTGTGAAAGCTTTGGAGGTGTATTCTCCACTAGCATCACTTTTCTATTCTTTGATCTGTGCATTATATTGGGTTTGCACAAAGGATGTGAATTGCTTGGTGACCTGAAGGGTCTGGTCCTTAGACCAGATTGGGGTGACCCATGTAGAAGAGGTATAGTCATTATAGAAGACTACAATGTATTTGTACTTGTGGTATGATTTAACCTCAAATGACTTTAGGTTGGAGTGTATCAACTCAAAAGGGGCTTTTGTGTGTGCTTTCAAGTGAGGAAATGGACAGTTGGATTGTTTACCAAGCTCACAACCTGGACAGATTAGGATCCAGGAAGAGATCCCGATATCTGGAAAATCTTTGATATGCTTCTAAGCAGCTTTGAGTACATCTCAGGAAGGATGTTCAAGTTGTCTGTGCATTATCTCATAGTCCACAAAGGCCATTGTTATGTTATGAGCATGAGGATGTATGGCTGAAGCATAAATCCAGTACATAGTGTCTGTACCATGCGAGTGAAAAGATAGGACTGTTTGTCTGCTGCACTTGTCAAAGATCTCAATTAGATTAGACAATGTCTTCAGGGCGAGACAGTTGTCTTTCAGTAGTGTGCTCATCGAAATCAGTTTGATCTAACACTGTGGCATATAGATTACTGGTGATAACTGCACTAGTGATCCATTGAATTCAACAATAACAGTTCTGATTCCAAGGATGGGAGACTTCCTGGAAGCAGTTTGGGAGAATGTAGGTGACTTGAATTCTTGATACTCAGAGTAATTGCTTTTGTCATTTGTGAAGTGAGATGATTTTCCAGAGTCAAGTAGCCACATGTCTTTTAGTGTATGGTTATGTCCATCATCCTTTGCTTTATCTTTCTCTTTCTGATTTGCATTTCTGCAGTCATCACACATAGAATAGGATAAAGTAGTAGCATTGTCTGACATATCTACTACAACTGACACAAATACAACACTACTAATTTCAACATTCTGTAAATGGATAGATTTTATGTGCAAAAGTGTATCAGAGTACTATGATGGACAACAGGATTCTGGCACATACCAGTCATCCACAGCTTCTTTGAGGTCGAAGTAGCATGAGAGGTACTTGTCCTCCAACATCTTTAACGATTACCTTGTCCTCCTCATCAAGTGTGGCAAGAAAGGTGGATTCTGTGAGGGCAAGACAACTTGTCTCCTCAATTTATTCCAGGAGAGATGGATGAGAGGAAGATGGAATGCCATTAGACAATCTAAGTGATGAGAGACAATTAGGTCTAAAGCCTTGATGGTTTGGATAGTAGGAGTCACATCAATTGACCTTAAGAGATCAATGGCAGCAATAATGTGAGGGAATGCTGGTGGTTTATAGTGAGTGATGCCTAAAGTGTGGGAGTGATGGTGGGGGTCAATAGGATGAAGGCACTGCTGGAGAGATCTTAATATGCTTTTGTGCAAGGTTATTGAAGGTGAAGGAGGGTTCTCCTACATCATTTACATGAGCCTTGCCCTTTCCTTTGCATTGGCACTGCCTCCACTTCACTTCTGAGCCTTCCGAGTACTTCCCTCTGTAATGCTGCTTCTTTCCATGTCCTTCCAAAGAGATCTTCTGCTGTTCCAAGAATTTGGAGTCCTGTCTCTTGTGCTTAACAGCAGAGATCTTATTGGCCTATTGGCCTCAACCTGTGGTGCCCTCACTGGGCTTGCAGTGAGAGACATGTTGCTGCTAGGCAGCAACTGTCATCTGTTTGACATTATTAAGTGTTTTATCAGAGTTATTTCCAGAGGTACTCTTGGAGTTGAGCAGCTGGGCAGCAAAGTCTGCATACTTTGGAAGTTTTGAAAGCACCAGCATCAGCTGGATCTCATCCAGAATGGCATGCCCATACTCCTTGAGAGCATTGAAGTAAGCCATAAGTTTAGCAAATGAGCTAGCAGGATGATTATTCTCTGAAATAGAAAGAGATAACATGGTATTGAATTCTGAGTAGGCAGAAGCAATGGAAGGGACATTATACTAGGCCTTGAGCTCACTGAATAGCTTTTGAGAAGTATTGTACTCCTGAAAGTGAGTGGCAACCTGGGGTTCAAGTCATAGCTAGATGCAGCCTAATGCCTGATCATTACTGTCATCTCATTCATCCACCTGCTTTTTCTGATCCTCAGTAAGCTCATCCTGAGTCTTGTTGACTTTGAGAGAGACAGTATCTTCAGTGGTGATCATCTTCTTCTGTATAGGGTAGACCTTGCTCCAGAGTCCCTGAAAGTGAAGATATGCAGTGATTTCCCATATCCACTTCTGGTATTTGGGGCTGGAAAGCCTCAGGATGTCTTTGAAGGTAGAGGACATGCTTGAAGGTCCTTTGGAAATAAGCATCAGCATATGTATCAATTCAAAGGAAGAAAAGCAGGTGAGCCACATCACTGAATGCCCAGAGCCCTTTGAACACAAAAGACATAGTCTCCCCTTGTCAAATGACAATGGAGGGGTTGTTACTCCTTGGGCATTACTGCACCAGAGAAGTGCTAGAGCATTTCCACTAGTGTTACCATAGTTTAGTTAATTACAGACCAGACCAGTTTCTCATGGTCTTTCCCATGGTTCAGTTTGTATTGATTTGCTAAGCTGTGCAGTAACCACAGTCTCAGTTTTACCCAGTTCAGTCAGAGTTTAAAACCATGCAAAACCATGCAACAGTTCAGACCAGGTAAGACAGTCACCATGTAAAAAAACAATACAGTGATGGCATATACAGACAAGCCACATCAACTATGTAACCACAATGTGACAAGTCACTAGTCACCAAGCTTGGAAGGATGCTAAGTCAAGAACTGGCATGAGCAATTCATCAACATCTGGCAGGAGCACAACTACACATTCTAAACATGCATCACTCTCAGTTGGTAGGTAATGAGATTTGCCAGTCAAAGATTTCAGTACTGCCTAACCTTGCACAAAGGCCCTGAAAAGATAACTGAAAGTGTGTATAATCAGGTTTTTCAGTAAACAACAACTTGTGACAATATTCTAAGAACTGTAGTCTGATGGGAGGGTTTTGCATAGTTCATCAGCAGATATGCTTTGCTTGATGTGGAGGATGGTGCTTCTTCATATCCACATCAGGTTGAGTCAGGGTAATGATCCTTGCAGAAGATATACTAGCAAGTGTGTGAGGGACTCCATGTTATCCTGATGGCTGAGCTCATGCCCTAGATAACAGTTAATGGATGCAAATGCATATGTGCTGATGAATGTCAGGCCTTTATGAAATTAGATGTGGATGTGGGTATGGGGATCTCAATAATGATGTGCAGTGTTGAAGTCAGCAAGATACAATACATACATCCTTCCATGTGGCATCTCCAATAAGTATGTTCTCTGATTTGATATCACAGTGTATGAAATGTTGAGAGTGGACAGCCTCAATGCATGTAAGCTGTTAATTAAAAAGAAACAGTTAGCACAAGAGACCCAAAGTGAGAAAGAAATGTACCAGTTGACAAGCAATCATTACTACTGTCTTCTGAGAAAATAACCACCTGCACAGCTCAAAAACATCTTCTAATGAAGGCCCAAGGGAGCTGAGTAGGAGTACTTTGTGTCCTGATTCTGTTCTGAACTAGATAGATAGAGGAATTCTGGGAACACAATGCAGTTTAGAGAGAACATGGTGCTCATGTTCGAGTGAATGACTATTGAATCATGCATTATCAATTTTGATGACAAGTTTATGGTTATTGTTGGAAAGGTCAAATGCTCAAAAAACAGACCCTGAACCATAGCCTGTGTTGTTAGCCCAGAAGCATACATGGGACAAATGTGCTTACCACATGCTCCAGAGTCAAGCTTTTTCTCTAACTTGAGCTAGTGGTTATTACAAACAAGAACCATAGAGATAGACAGGAGAATGTATAATAAAACACAGAAATCAAATGACTACACTGATGATAGAGTCAGATCCAGAGGAACATGTGCTTCATGCAGATTTCCCACACATGATTACATTTATCTTCTGTCAGCAGTACTCTGGACAGAATTGGAGTACAATTTTGAAGGTTTACATAGCACTGCTACAGTGAATAAGCATGCACATAGAATATGGAGAGACATCAAAACAGTGCTGAGTAAACAGTATATAGTTACTATATATTCACATCTCCCACTCAGCCTCAGGATCCACTGCACTGCATGACATAGAGCTCATGAAAGGAAGAAAAACATTGACTCACTAGCAGGTTGGGTTCAGATTTGGGGATGACCTGGAAATCCTGCCATGGTCACCTACCCTTGATATAGTTATTGTGTTTACCAGTCAGGATCTATGTACATAGCTGGATAGAAGAGCACTGGAATGAGGAGTATATTACAAAGTCTAAAAAAATCATTTTAGACATGATAAGAGTTGAGGTTTCAGCACCAAGTATATAGTATTTAATTATTTGAATCCAGATGCACAAGTATCAATTTTTTCAACAACTGCCTGTGGAAACCCAGCCACATCTCCAGGATTTAGATGCAGTTGCTGCATGTCTGTGTATCAAGAATATGGGAGATCAAAGAAATATGCATGAAGTCATTAATACAGTCAAGGATGAGTATCGTTTCTACACCAAAGGTATCTTGATGAAGCAGGATAACAATTCCCTGAAATTCTGGGATATGTGTACTACCTCTACTGTTACAATCAGCCCCTTTTTCTTCCTTCTCTCTCGCTTCTTTTACCTTGTATTACTTAAACGTGCACAGCTCTTCAATTAGTCAGCATTACAGCTGTGCGTTTTCCTTATCTCTTATCTGTGACTCATACTTTCCATGACTTTCCATGTAATTCTATCATGCACAGCCTTCTGACTTATTTTATGCTGCGCATGACTCATTCCTCCTTATCTCCAGTTACTCCTTTCAGGTTCCTCTCCCATTGAGCTGTAGCACTGCTTGGTCTGTGTGCAGGACTCTTACATATAAATAGGGTGTAGTACAAGTGGTGTAACCTTAGCTTGAGCCTACTCAAGATAGCAATCTATTGCATCTTTGACCCTCTCGCTCCCCCCCTGCTCTCTCTTCGCATCACTTGGTCTTGCAGTGTCTTCGCTTGAGGATACTCTGCTCTCGTCTTCAACATCGCTACATACTCGCCAAGGCAGAGTAGTGACCAGTCTCTGTGCATTATGCTCAGGACCTATGACCCTTGTCTTTGCATCGCAGCTTTAGATTATGTATTGAGTCTATGGCTGATGCTACCTGCGCCTGTTGTAACAAAAGGCTCAAGCTCTTCAAACACGACTACCCTTGTTGTAGCTCGCAGCCATTTCAGCCCCTCCATCATCTTTGAAGCAGCACCCCTGCTCACCACCACCACCCATCGCAACCTCTTCCTCATGGAGGTCCACTACATCCCCTAGTCCTAGCTCTGGAACCACCACACCCCTGTCGCCACCTAGCCCAAACCCTGCACCCCTAATGTCTTCCAAGCCCACCGAACTCTGCCTCGCCCAACCCAAGGCCTTCTCAGGCAAACAATGCAATGCCATGCCCTGGCTTCGCTCCATACAATAGTACCTCGCCATAAATGTCGATGTCTACTCTACTGATGAAAAAAGATAGAATTTGCCCTGTCATTTATGAATGATGGAAGTGCCCTCACCTGGGCAGATACCTTCACAGAAGAAAGCATGCGAGGAACCAACATGACCCTAGGGTCCTGAGATGAGTTTATCAAGAAGTTCAAAGCCCACTTTGAGAGTCCCAACACTGCTGCCAATGCCTTGACCTCGCTAGCCACCTATCGTGTCAACAAGCGATGTGACGGGACCTTCCAACCCTCCCTCAGTCAGTATATCTCAGAATTTTGCAACCAGGTCAGCCTTGCAGGGCTTAACAAGGCAGCTACCATCTGCCATTACTTCTCAATGGGTATTCCCCCTTCACTCTCTGAGAAGATATACCTTATGGACACCATCCCCACCATCATCAATGATTGGATTAAGAATGCCTCTCGTCTCAACGATCAGCACAAACATGCTAAGCTTGTTGCTCACCAGCACAAGCACTCCTCGACTCCTACCTTTGTTCCTTGCCCCCCCAATGCCATGGATGTGAATGCTATCTGCATTCCAAAACTTACCCCCAAAGAGCGAGAATGCTGCTTCAAACAAGGACTCTGTCTCTGCTGCAGAAAATTGGGTCACTTTTCAAACAAGTGCCCCACCTTCAAAGACCTTCCCCCTCTCCCCAAAGCTGACCTAAAGGTCACTAAAGTAGAAGAAGAGATACCTGGTCTCATGGACAAAGACGATGATGAAGACATCCATGTAGAAGCAGTGAGGGTAAAGGATTTTTGAAAGAAAGGACTTCTTCAATGCAAGTACCTCCCCAACATCTCGTTTCTTGTGCGCCTGTACTAGTATCCACATCAAATAGAGCTATGCATGTCCCCATTCAGCTCGTGGTACCCTCGCACACCATGAAAGTCATTGACTCCCCTACTCTTGTTGATTCAGAAGCAGAAATCTCTTGCCTTGACTGGGCATTCACCTGAAAACACTGACTTCCTCACACCTACCTCGAACAACCAATCCATGTTCGCAACATGGATCAATCTGCGAATTCTAATAGAGACATCTTATTCTCCACAGAACTCTATGTCTCCATCAGAGAAGGAGTCACCCAAAAGTTACCTCATAAACTGTGGCAAGGAGAACGTCATCCTTGGCCTTCCCTGGTTCTGCCTCACCAATCCCACAATTGACTGGGAAAAGCAAACCATTGCCATCCCTGAGGCCCTCGATCAATCTGCAGACCTATACCACACCTATGTCACTGACCAAAAGCGACATGACTCCCACTACCACACCCCACTGATAAAAAACTTTGGGGAGACCTCGATTTGGTGTGTCAACATGACCCCCAAAACTCACAAACACCTGCACATGTACCTGGACATCCAGTCAGAAAAACAGTGGCAACATCAGACCCTCAGCCACTATTCCATCAACCACGTCACCCGAGGAGGACCATACATCCTACCCTCGGCCACCATTGCCCATTACTCAGAAGCTACCAAGCTCGTGGAAAAGGCGGGAACCCAGACTCAAGATATTACTCTGCCTTCAGAATACTCCGACTTTGCTGAGGTCTTTGAAGAAAAAGACTGTGAATCTCTCCCCCCATCACAACCATATGATCATGAGATAAACCTCGATGAGTCCTTCATCCCAAAGATCGGGAAAATCTACCCTCTGTCTCCAGAAGAACAAAAAGCAACTGAAGCATTTCTCGACGAAAACCTTCACTCAGGGAAAATTCGCCTCTCCAAGTCTCCGCAAGCCTCTCCTTTCTTTTTTGTTAAAAAGAAGGATGGCAAACTCCATCCATGCCAGGACTACCGGTATTTGAATGAACATACCATCCATGATGCCTACCCCCTACCCCTCATCTCTGACCTCATCGATAAACTTAAGGGAGCTAATGTCTTCACCAAATTCAACATTCAATGGGGGTATAATAACATACACATCTGAAGTGACCTAGCAGGACACGACCGTCGGCCTCAACTAACCAAAGAAAAAGAGGGGGACTAAGAGTGGAGGACCGCGACTTAGGTCACAAAGACACAAGAGGTTGAAGCTGGGGACAGCTCGACTCTTGGCCTGGTTTATATATTGTCTACTACATTAAATACATGAGGCATTAGTAAGCTACATGTGTCTACCAT
>JBBPUL010000946.1:0-13053 GCA_038094675.1 Spongispora temasekensis
ATGGGAATCAGATAGTATACTCTTTCCCTTTGATGTTATATGTATCAAACCTAGCTATGAACACAGTCTTTTTAGGATATGAGTTCTTATGACAGTACAATCCATCCATAGATTGGGTGAATCACACGATGACTTTTAACCAGTATGATGCTGCACATGCCAATAAGATATCTCTGGAAGAACAACAAACAATGAAAATGGAAGTTCCTGAAGAATTTCATGACTTTCTTGATGTGTTTTCCAAACAAGAATCCACATGCATGCCTTTGAGAAAAATGTGGGATCATGTAATTGACTTGCAGCCTGATTTTGTACCTAAAAAGGGTCATGTCATTCTGATGTCTCAAACAGAGCTGGCTGAAATTCGTAAATTCCTTGACAGAGAATTAGAAAAAGGTTATATTTGTCCATCCAAGTCACCTCAAATGGTGCCAGTTTTCTTTATACCCAAAAAAGATGGAAAAAAGAGATTGGTAATGGATTATCGCTATCTCAATGAGGGAACTGTCACAAATGTGTATCCATTGCCTCACATCGATCAGCTGGTTGATCGACTTCATGGTGTTGACATGTTCACCATGCTGGACCTATGATGGGGTTACATGAATGTGCATATGAAGGAGGGTGACAAATGAAAAGGTGCCTTTATCACTCCCTTCAGGTCTTTCGAACCCCTTGTTATGTATTTCAGTTACAAGAATGTGCCTGCTACATTTCAGGCCATGATGAATGATTTATTTCATGATCAGTATGATGATACTGATGCTTACATTGATGATCTTATCATTTTCACTACCAGTCTTTCTTGTGCAGAGTATGCCCAACATGTTCATGAGGTTTTGCAGGTCCTTCAGAATAATGACCTTTATTGCATTGCAAGCCTTTGAAATGTTTCTTTTTTAGGGATAAAGTCGACTATCTGGGTATAGTCATATCTAAAGATGGGGTAGATATGCAAAACAACAAAACAAAAAGCAATTGCGGAATGGCCCCAACTGCAATCTGTAAAACAAGTGCAATCATTTTTAGAACTCTGTAATTATTACCACTGCTTCATTGAAAACTTCACTCATATGGCAAAGCCCTTAATGGAGCTAACTAAGAAAGATGTTCCATGGTCCTGAGGACCTGCACAAGAGGATGCATATTTAACATTAAAAGAAAAATTCACAAAAGCACCACTACTCACATACCCTGATAGTGCAAAAGAGTTAAGGGTAGAAACAGATGCCTCAGACATCGCAACAGGAGCAGTGCTCTCAGTTCACTGTGAAGATGGTCTCTGGAGACCTTGTGCATTCATTTCTCACTCGTTAGACACCACAGAGAGAAACTATCCTATTTATGACAAAGAAATGGCTGCTATCATTCGCACACTTGAAGAATGGCATCATTACCTCATTGGAAGTCCATGATCGCCATGCCAAGCTCAATGGCATGCTACACTGCAGGAGTTTAATTATGTGCTGATCTATAAACCTGGATCTACCAATGCTAGAGCAGATGCATTATCCAGGAAACCAGATCATGGTAATGCAGTGCAGAACCTAAATGAAAATATCACAGTCTTGCCACTGCAGGTTATCATCAATGATGTGTATCTGGAATCACCTTTCTTGGAGAAACTGCAGAAAATGTCAAAAAATCTAAAAATACCTTCTTCGGTGATGTGCTGGTTCTATGATCAACAATAAGTCTTTATTAATGACTCAAATTGTGTCTTCATACCTCCTGGGTTGAGGATAGAACTTCTTACATTATGTCACAATTCTCCAATTGCCAGATATGCAGGACAACAATGCACACTCTCTACAATCTCTCAGCACTTCTTCTGGCCTGAGATGAAAAAAGAAATTAACGATTACATTGACCATTGTCAAATTTGTGTGCAATCTAAATCACTATCCCAACCACTGGCAGGAAAATTAGCACCATTACCCATTCCTAAACATCCCTGGGAGGATATCTCCATTGATTTTATTTCAGGATTCCCAGCAGTAAATGGTGTCGATGCCATTTGTGTTGTAGTGGACAGGTTCTCCAAAGAAGTCATATTTATGCCATGTTCAAAAGCAATCAATTCTAAAGAATTGGCTATACTATTCTGAGATTATGAATGGTGTAAAAATGGTCTACCTAAAACAGTGGTATCTGTTATGATTGGCCCCTTTTTCTTTCTTTCTTCACTTCGTTTATCTTGTATTACTTAAACATGTATAGCCTTTCACTTAGTCAGTGTTAGTGGCTGTATGTTTCCCTTATCTCTTATCCATGACTCACACATTCAGTCATGTTCCATGAAGTTCTATCACACACAGCCTTCTGACCTGTTTTACACTGCGTGTGACTCGTTTCTCTTATCTCCAGTTATCTCTTTAGAATTCCTCTCTTATTGAGCTGTAGCACTGCTTGGTCTGTGCGCAAGGCTCATACATATAAATAGGGTGTAGCACAAGCCATGTATCTCCAGCTTGAGCCTACTCAAGATAGCAATCTATTGCATCTTTGACCCTCTCACTCCCCTCTGCTCTCTCTCTGAACCACTCAGCCTTGCAGCGTCTTTGCTCGAGGACATTCTACCTCTGTCTTCGACATTGCTACATACTCGCCGAAGTGGAGTAGTGATCAGTCTTTGTGCATCACGCTCAGGACCTACGCCCCTTGTCTTCACCTCACAGCTTTAGGTTGCGCATCGAGTCTACGGCTGATGCTACCTGTGCCAGTTGTAACAAAAGGCTCAAGCTCTCCGAACGCAACTACTCTTGCTGTAGTTCACAACCATTTTGGCCCCTCCATCACCTTTAAAGCAGCGCCCCTGCCTACCACCACCACCACCCATCGCAACCTCTTCTTCTTGGAGGTCTACCATGTCCCCTAGTCCCAGCTCTGGAACCACCACACCCCTGTCGCCACCCAGCCCAAACCCCATGCCCCCAATGTCTTCAAAACCCACCGAACTATGCCTTGCCCAACTCAAGGCCTTCTCAGGCAAACAGCACGATGCCATGCCCTGGCTTCGCTTAGTACAATGGTACCTCACCGTAAATGTCGATGTCTACTCCACTGATGAAAAGAAGATAGGATTCGCCCTGTCGTTTATGAACAATGGAAGTGCCCTCACCTGGGCAGATATCTTCACGGAGGAAAGCATGTGAGGAACCAACATGACCCTAGGGTCTTGGGATGAGTTTATCAAAAAGTTTAAGGCCCACTTCGAGAGCCCCAACACTGCCGCCAATGCCCTGACCTGGTTGGCCACCTATCGCATCAACAAGTGATGTGACAGGAACTTCCAACTGTCCCTCAGCCAGCACATCTCCGAATTCCGCAACCAGGTCAGCCTGGCAGGGCTCAACGAGGCAGCTACCATCTGCCACTACTTCTCTACAGGTATTCCCCCCTCACTCTCAGAAAAGGTGTACCTTATGGACACTGTCCCCACCATCATCAACGATTGGATCAAGAATGCCTCTCGTCTCAATGACCAGCACAAACGTGCTAAGCTTGTCGCTTGCCAGCACAAGCACTCTTCGACCCCCACCTTCGACCCCTGTCCTACTCAGACTCCGTGTGACAAAGACCCTAATACCATGGATGTGGATGCCATCTGCATTACAAAACTTACTCCCGAAGAGCGAGAACGCTGCTTCAAACAAGGACTCTGCCTCTACTGCAGAAAATCAGGTCACTTTTCTAACAAGTGCCCCACCTTCAAGAACCTTCCTCCACACCCCAAAGCCGACTGAAAGGTTGCCAAAGCTGAAGAAGAGATACCCGGTCTCATGGAAGAGGATGACAATAAAGATGTCTATGTCAAGGCTGTGAGGGTAAAGGATTTTTGAAAGGGAGGACTTCTTCGATGCAAGTACCTCCCCAATGCTTTGTTTCTTGTGCGCCTATACTAGTATCCATATCAAATAGAGCTATGCATATCCCCATTCAGCACATGGTACACTCACACACTATAAAAGTCGTCGACTCCCCCACTCTCGTTGACTCTGGAGCAGAAATCTCCTGCCTTGACTGGGCCTTTGCCTGAAAACACTGACTCCCTTGAATCTGCCTTGAACAACCAATCTGCATCCGCAATGTGGACCAATCTGCAAACTCCAATGGAGATATCTTATTCTCCACTGAACTTTACATCTCCATTGGAGAAGGAGTAACCCAAAAGGTGCTCTTTTACCTCATGAACTGTGGCAAGGAAAACATCATCCTTGGCCTCCCTTGGCTTCACCTTGCTAACCCAACTATCAATTGGGAAAAACAAACCATCTCCATCCCTGAGATCCTCGATCAGTCCATGGATCTATACCACGCCTATGTTGCCAACCAAAAGTGACATGACTCCCATTACCACACCCCACCTCTATGAGGGTTTAGGGAAACCTCGATTTGGAGTGTCAACACAACACCCAAGACCCACAAGCACCTTCATGCATACCTGGATATCCAATCAGAGAAATAATGGCAACATCAAACCCTCAGCCATTACTCTATCAATCACGTCACCTGAGGAGGACCGTATATCCTACCCTCAGCCACCATCACCCGTTATTCCGAAGCAACCAAGCTTGCTGAGAAAGTGGGAACCCAGACCTAGGAGGTTACCCTGCCTCTAGAATACTCTGACTTTGCCAAGGTCTTCGAAGAAAAGGACTGCAAATCCCTTCCCCCATCATGATCATATGATCATGAAATCAACCTCAATGAATCCTTCATTCTAAAAATCAGAAAGATCTACCCTCTATCCCCCAAAAAACAAAAATCCACAGAAGCCTTTCTGGATGAGAACCTTCATTCCAGGAAAATCCATCCCTCCAAGTCCTCACAGGCCTCTCCCTTTTTCTTTGTAAAGAAGAAGGACAGGAAACTTCGCCCATGCCAGGACTACCGATACTTGAATGAGCACACCATTCGCAATGCATACCCCCTGCCCCTCATCTCCGACCTAGTTGACAAGCTCAAAGGAGCCAGCGTCTTTATCAAATTCAACGTCCGATGGGGGTACAACAACATATGCATCAAGGATGGTCACCAGTGGAAAGGCGCTTTCATTACCCACAAAGGCCTCTTCGAACCTATGGTCATGTTCTTCGGCATGAACAACTCCCCTTCGACTTTCCAGCGTTTTATGAATGACTCATTCAGGGACATGATCACCAAAGGATGGCTCGTCATCTACATGGATGACTTGCTCATCTTCTCTCCTGATAACGAATCTCACATCAAACGCACCCACCATGTCCTCCAATGAATGATGGAGCTAGGTCTTCATCTACGTCTCAGCAAATGCAAGTTCACCACCCCAGAAGTGGAATACCTCGGTATGATTGTCAAAGCAGGTGAACTAGCTATGGATCCTGTCAAGCTCGACGGAATTGCCTCATGGCCCATCCCGAAGAAAGTCAAAGATGTGCATTTATTCCTCAGATTCACAAACTTCTACTGGCGCTTCATACCCTTCTACTCCAATGTCGCCCGCCCCCTCATTGACCTCACCAAGAAAATGGCTGTGTGGCTTTGGACTCCCCAATGCCAAAACTCCTTTGATGAGCTCAAGAAGCTCTTCCTCTCTCGACTTATTCTCCACCTCCTGAACCTCACTAAACCCTTTGCCATAGCAACCAACACATCACGCGATGCCACCAGTGCTATTCTCTTGCAGACCAACCTGAACGGGGACTGGCACCCCTGTTCCTACCTTTCCCAATCGTTCTCCCCAGCAGAACGAAACTATGACATCTTCGACTGGGAACTCCTTGCCATCATCTGGGCCCTCAAAGCATGGCGCCACTATCTCCATGGCTCACAACACCCCATCCAGGTGTTCACTGACCACAAGAACCTGACGTACTTCCATTAACCCCAGAACCTCAACTGCCACCAGGTGCGTTGGCTCCTTGACCTCGCAGATTTTGATCTCAAGATGACTCACATCCCAAGTTCCCTCCTCTCTGGCCCCGACGCCCTCTCCCGTCACTCTGATAGACTCTCATCTGAATCCGACAACTAAGCTGTCACTCTCCTCCCCAAAACCCTCTTCGTCTGCATCGTCAACTCTGTCCTCGCAACCGTGATTCAGAAAAACTCTGCCAATGATGAACTCATCACCCATCTCCGTTGTAGAGCGCGGTATGCCTCTACGGTTACATCGGGTGTTTTTCACACTTTCTAGGAGCCCGCTATCACTCTGTGAACTCAGCCTCCCTTCCTCGTCACTCTCCGAACATTTTCGCACGATGCCGAGCTCACGGAGCACACGGCCGAACCTTTGGCACCTCGCTATAGTGGTTGGTCCATTTCCGTACATCACGTGCCCATTCCATCAGCCCCCTCGTAATGCCCTTCCTTCTTCTATATTCCAAATTAGTACGTATCGCGATCGCCACTTAGGGCTTTGGCCATTATGTAATATTTCTCATTGCACGTCACTCTACATAGTTCCTTAATACACACACTATGTCTCGCAGTCTCGGGAATGCCCGGGACTATAAAGATTTGTCCTTCAGAATTAGAAATCAGCTTCCTTTAGCTTACATTCACCACCGACCATTTGGAATGACTACCAACCGTTTTATCTACCACTACCGCCAACATCCGCTATTTTCACTGCTGCCCATTTTCTCCACCACCACCCTTCTTTGTCCACCTCGGGAACACTTGGTTTTGCTTTCCCCTTATCGCTAACCAGTCAAGCTCGGCCGCACATCCCGGCTGCTCCTCTCTCAACCTCGGCCGCACGTCTCGGCCGCTCTGTCTAAAGCCTCGGCTTCAGCCGCATCACCTTGGTTGGACATCGGGACCATCTGTAGTCATCTTGGATGCGCCATTCCTGGATGTCTCCGCCCAGAATCCCTTTGGGGCGAACACATCACACCCACACTCTCTCCTGATGGCCAGGACCAGAGAACTTAGTCTCCTAGTTCCTCCCAGCCATTTTAGGATCTTTACAACTGGAGCCCACCACGAGGGATTCTGCTAGAGGCTCCAGACGACACCTCTGACTGACTCCTAGAAGGCTCAAGCTGGAAAATTTCCTTAAGCATTTTCGCTCTTTACAAATCGGTGAAGACTCGCTAATTTTACAGCCGGTTTCCTCTCCAGACGCACATCACAACCGATCCGACCTCCCTGAACTCTCTACCCTCGACCCTATCCAACTATTCGACAGTGACCGAACGTCACCCACAGCAGCCGAAAACCCACCTACAGCAGCCGAAAGCGACCGAACATCACCCACATCAGCCGAAAACCCACCTACAGCAGCCGAAAGTGACCGAACATCACCCACATCAGCCGAAAACCCACCTACGGCAGCCGAAAGCGACCGAACATCACCCACATCAGCCGCAAACCCACCTACAGCAGATAAAAACCACCCCGATTTTCCAGGAACCACACAGCCACAGTTTCCAGGAACACACAGCCACAAATGCCTTCTGACAGTGACGATATTTCACCTGTCGACCCTTCATTCCTACAGGAAAATTTAGCCAGTCCCTGGAGCTTTAGCGAACAGGTGCCCGGAGCATTTATAGAATCCACACCTCCCATTTGGCAGGGGGTGGCAGAAAACTCCCCTTTTTTGTCTCCTCTCTGGGACCGAACCCCGTCATCATCGCCTTCTCTGCCTATCTCCTACTCCTCATCCTCCCCATCACTTTCCTATCTACTCGACGCCTCGCGCATCTCCTACCGAAACACACCAATACCGCCTAGCCTCACTCCGAACCGGACCAGTACCCCGGCTCATCATGCCGCAGCACCCCCTCTTGTCCCTCTACCAAACCCCCTTCCTGCACTACCACCAAGACCGAATCTACCAATGGCCCATCAAGCCCCCCAGATGCCCCTCCGAGGCACAAACAATGCCCCGAAGTTCTCGGGCAAGGCTGCACTCTTGCTGTGCTTCCTCGAGGATGTCGAGCAGCTTGCCAATGCTTCACAGCTTACTGAGGCTCAGAGAATCCGCACTGCTATCCGTTACGCCGACTACGATAAGTCAGACGGATGGGAGCAGCTCCCGGAAGCATCTGCTGTCCCCGCAGTTTGGGCAGTATTTGTGGCCACCATAAAAAAGTTATACCCTGGCTGCAAAGCCAACCATTATATGTTCGCAGACTTACAGATACTCGTTCAGGGATCCCAGACCCTGAAAGAGTTCGGCGATTACAGTCGTAAGTTTAGAAAGATTACCAAGATGCTGATCAACGGAGGAAAGCTTGCTGAGCTCGACCGCAACACTATTTTTATGCTTGGCCTTCCTGCTGACCTAGAAGTGCAGGTTCGGAACCGCCTCATGTTTACTAAGCAGAACCACCATCCCCACAAACCGTACCCCATGGACGACACCGTCGAAGCTGCTGAGTTTTTACTCGCCGGCGCAGCCACCTCGCAGTTCCCATCCACCACAGCCTCGGCAATCACGGCCGGGCAAGGCTCCGTGTGGGGTTCTTCAGTACCACCAGCACCTTCCTTCGCATGTGCCTCGGTTGCCCCTGCCAGTATGGCCTCGCGTCTGGCAGCCCCTATTCCCAGCTTCGCCCCTCCCGTTGTCAAGCAGGAGTACACACAGTTCCAGCAGAGTGCACCCCGAAGCTGTGCATTCTGTGCACACCCTAGCCACTTCATGGGATCTTGCCCCTACGTCGACAGTTATGTCACTTCCGGACGGGCAGCACGCGGGACCGACGGCCGCTTGTGCATGCCCGACGGCAAACACATTCCCAGGATCCCAGGTACCAGATGCCTGTGCAACTGCTTAGATCGACTGGTCATACTGACCCCCGCTCCTACACCTTCATCTTCCATCACGACAGGAATCCTCTCGCTTTCGTTCCCCGATACCGATGCAGTTTTAGACATCGAGCCTTCAGTATTCCTAACTGAACTCGACACCGAGTCTAGTGACGAGTTGGACCCCGTTCTCACTGACCCTGAGTTTCAGGCATATATTGCCCAAGCGTGGGCCAATTTTCAGCATGACAAACAGGATAAGGGGAAGCGAGTTCTCTTCAATGGTGTAGAAATACCTGTCCGAAGGCCCACTCACCCCGTGCCTCGGGCAGCCTCGGTCGCCGACAAAATCGTCTCACCTGCGGTCGAGGCCTCGCGCACTGCGTCTGGGCCTTCTAAACCTGCCTCTTCGTCTGTTTCCCCACAGCCCTTGCCTGTCACACCATTCAACCCCGCATCCCGTAATGTTCCCCCTTCGTCTACCAGAGCTAACGCTTCCACCCCCGCTGCCCCTATAGGGCAATTTAGATATTCCTTTCCCCTCGAAGACGATGCCATGCCCAAGCGCGT
Source organism: Spongispora temasekensis (assembly GCA_038094675.1). Lineage (NCBI taxonomy): Eukaryota > Fungi > Basidiomycota > Agaricomycetes > Boletales > Boletaceae > Spongispora > Spongispora temasekensis. Next base: position 9,310 of record JBBPUL010000946.1, read on the forward strand.
GTTGGACTGAGTACTCGACACGTCAGTCTCGGTACCATTCAAGGACCTCTTGATGGTCGCTACCGACGTTCACCGACAGCTCAAAGATTTGACCACTTCAAAGCGCGTCCCGCTTGCGATGCACACAGTCCAGGTGAACAAGCTCTTGGGCTGAGACCCTGAGGCCATTCAGCACGAGTGGGGCGACAAGCCCAACACCAACAACAATGGGCTCATCATAGCTCATCATAGCCTCCCTCTTCAATCCATCGACGTGCGAGTGGTTGGTTCCGAAAGGACCCTCCAAGCGGTCCTCGACTCGGGATCCGAGATCGTCGCTATGCCGAAACAGATTTGGGAGACACTCGGTCTACCCGTCCGCTCAGATCATATAATAACCATGTCAAACACCAACACTAGCACCGACACTACCCTCGGCGTAGTCGAGAACCTTCGCCTAGACCTCGGTGCTGGCGAGGTTTGCCTGCAGGTTCAAGTGGTGCAACGAGCCCACTTCGATATGTTACTCGGCCGGCCATTCATGAGTCTCCTCAGCGCCACCACCGACGAGACCCCAGACGGCAGTGCAACCGTCACCCTCATTGACCCGAACAACGGGAAAATGTATAAACTGCCGACCTGCTCCTTGACTAACGGGTGTCCTCGGTGCCGAAATGGGCTGGCGTGTGAAAGCCATACCCACGCACCCAGGTCAGATTTTTAGACATCGATGATCCACCGAGAGGTCGGGGAGTGTCACATCCATCGTCATTCACATTCATCCACTCTTGCTCTTCTTCTCCCGTTCGAGCCGCTGAATTTAGAATGGACTGTAATTCATCGGACCCTGTGATTCAATACTCTTTTCTTTCTTCTATGCAGTCTTCTCTTTCGCCTCCCCACGTTCTCGCACTTTCCGAGACTTATTCTTTCGACTCTGTTTCGCACGTGCTGGCTTACAAACCTGTGGCAAAGAAGGTTCGGCCCGTCATCGGTCCTCTTAGTGAGGAATACCGACTGATTCGATGCCTGCCTGCCGAGCCCCTTTTTGGTCTTATACCCTTGCCGACTAACCCCCCGGCCTTCTTGCCTGGGGACTGTTACACACAGGAATGCACTGATGCACTTGACCTCAATTCCGCGAAGTGGTTGTGGCCCGAGGAGCTGAAACTTGTCCAGTGGGTTGTTCACAACCACAAGACAGCTTTCGCTTGGGTACCAGCCGAGCATGGTCGCCTCGACGAATGCTACTTCCCACCCGTCAAGATACTGACAGTACCCCATATGCCTTGGGTACTGCGCAATATCCCGATTCCCCCATCGTCCTGGGATCAAGCGATCCAAATCATCAAAGACCGAATCGCCTCGGGAGTGTATGAACCATCTGCCGCTGCTTACCGATCTCGGTGGTTCTGCATGCTCAAGCAAGATGGCAAGACTCCACCTCATACATGACCTTCAACCTCTCAACGTGGTCACCGTCCGCGACTCCTCGGTTCCACCCTTTGTCGAGCACCTTGCCAAGTCATTCGCCGGCTACGCGGTGTATGGGATGATGGACCTTTTCACTGGTTATGATCAGCGCCCGCTCCACACTGCGTCTCGGGACATGACTACGTTCAATAGCCCCCTCGGTCCCCACCGTCTCACCACTCTTCCGATGGGACACACTAACGCCATTCAGGTTTATCAAGCTGATATGGCCTTTATTTTACAGGATGAAATACCCCACCATACCATGCCCTTCATCGACGACCTACCGGTCAAATCCGAAACCACCCGCTACTAACGCCCAGATGGTACTTACAAGACCATACCCGAGAACCCGGGCATCCAAAAATTCATTTGGAATCACCTAATCATTGCCCACAGGATTCTGCAATGCCTCCAGAATGTCAACGTCACCATCTCTGCAAAGAAGTTCGTGCTTGCTGCCCCGGACGCGACAATTGTCGGGCACAAGTGCACTTTCGAAGGCCGAGTGCCGCACAAGGTGAAAGTTCAGAAGATTAAGGACTGGCCCAAGTGCGAGACCTTGACACAGGTTCGCGGGTTCCTCAGCACCTGCGGCGTCATACATATCTTCATCCGAGACTTTGCAGCCATTGCTCGGCCGCTTGTCAATTTAACCCGTAAAGGCATCCCCTTTGAATGGGGTGACGCGCAATGTGACGCAATGACTCGTCTCAAGAACGAGATCATCAAGTCCCCTGCGCTCCACTGCTTAGACTATGAGTCGGGCCGAGAAGTTGTCCTCGCTGTAGACACCTCGGTCATCGCGGTCGGGTTTATCCTCTCGCAGGAAGGCGACGATGGCAAACACTATCCCAATCGTTTCGGTTCTATTTCCCTCACGACCGTCAAAAGCTGTTATTCGCAGGCTAAACTCAAACTCTACGGTCTTTTTTGCACCCTTCGGGCAGTTCGCATTTTTATTTTCGGTGTTTCTAACCTCGTCGTCGAGATGGACGCTAAGTACGTCAAAGGGATGATCAACAATCCCGACCTACAGCTGAACGCGACCATCAACTGCTGGATCGCAGGCATTTTATTATTCCATTTCAAGCTTCGGCACATATCCGCCGAGAAGCATGCTGGGTCCGATGGCCTCTCTCGGCGCCCTCCATCTGATGATGATCCACCTGATGATGACAACGTCGAGGAATGGCTGGATGACTCATACTCGTTTGCAATCACATTGCTTAATGACTGAGCCGCTCCTCGGGGCTCAGTGGTGCATGCCGAGCCTTCTTCACATTCGGGCCCTGGCATTTCAATTTATAGACTGAGCCTTCCCAAGGACCCTGCACCTCTTTCTTCACACCTGCCTTACCATTCTATCCTTACTTCTTCTTCTGATGAGCCAGACGCGCCGCTGGACTCGCCTACTATACCGCGTTCAGCCAAGGCCACAGCTTGAGAAGCCTGGATTCGGCAGATTCACGACTTTCTCGAGTCCCACGAGTGCCCTGCTGACCTTTCCAATGCAGAGTTCCACACCTTCATCAATTCGGCGATGAAATTCTTCCTCCTCCACAGCTCCCTTTGGTGTCGGGAACCGCACGGCCCCCATCAGCTGTTACAAACTGATTAGAGAGGCTCATGATGACCTCGGGCACACGGGTGTCTTCACGGTTCAGATGCGCTTGCTCCTGCACTTCTGGTGGCTGATGTTAGTCAACGACATCAAATGGTTCATGCGCACCTGCCACTAGTGCCAGATTCGGCAGAACAATCGATTCCATGTTCCACCCACCATACCGATCATCGGAGGTCTCTTTCGCAAGGCCCACTTGGACACGATGTTGATGCCCCATTCGGGTGGCTACCGATACCTCATCCAAGCTCGGTGTGCCTTGACCACTTACCCAGAGTGGCGTATGTTGCGGTCTGAGAACGCTACCACACTCACCTCTTTTATTTTCGAAGATATCCTCTGCCGTTGGGGCCCCGTCTTGGAAATTGTTACTGACAATGGCCCCGCCTTTCTTCTTGCTCTAGATATTCTCGCAGACCGCTATCACATTCGGCACATCCACATCTCCCCCTATAACTCCCAAGCGAACGGGGTGGTCGAACGGCGTCATTCCGATGTCTAGGAGGCCATCATTAAACCCTCTGAGGGGGGGAGTCATGCTGGCATACTGCCGCACACTCAGTATTTTTGGCTGAGTGTGTTACTGTGCTTCGGTCAACAGGGCTTTCGCCCTATTTCATGGTTCACGGCGTTGAGCCCCTCTTCCCATTTGATCTCACTGAGGCAAC
>JBBPUL010000947.1:0-13043 GCA_038094675.1 Spongispora temasekensis
TCACAGGCGGTGTCGCGTCCTATTCCGGTGAGCGAAAACATATAAAGATGCTTTCGCCTAGAACCCGAACTGATGCGCTGGTCATCGTTTGTTTTGCATAATCAGCCTTTTACAGTTCGCACTCTGAGGATGTACACCTGGTGAATGACTTGACACTCTGTGCTGGCGATATCATCGCCATCAATATCACCGTTGCCTCTAACACCACGGGTACCGTGTTGATCGATAACCTGTCCAATGGCCAGACCATTCAGGAGAATCTGACGTCCGCCAAGCCTCTTTCCTTGTCGTTTCTCGAGTGGATTGTCGAGTACGACGTCAAGGAAGTTCCCACTCCCCCATTGCCCTTCGAAGTGACGATCAACGTTATATACGGTTCTCAACCAGGCGTCGACATTCCCTATAAACAACTAGGATACGGCCTCGTAAGTGTCGAGAACGTCACGACTGTTTCCCAAAACGGGAATGACTTCACTATTGGACCCGTCTCCGGTAGTTAAATCAATGCGTAGATGCTTTTTCTTTTCATAAAAGTCGTTTACCAAAGCCCAGTATTCAATTTCATTTCTTCATGGGAAACAGTTACAGGATACTCTCCTATGTATGCATTTTCAAAGTATTAGTCGGTGATACCCGTTTTGCCATGTACTCACAAGCACTGGAATGAGTCACGAATTGTTTTTAAAATTACGAGGCTTACTGTTACATCAATCCAATTTACTGAATGCTGGTACAGTATGTTCGGTCGTTTGTTTTCAGGAGTACAGCCCAGCGCCATGGCAAAAACAGAAGATGCCTAATTTATGCTAGAGATGATCCAGACATTTGGCAACGGCCTGTACTGTATGCGCTGGCGCACCTGCAGACGGAGGCGCAACTGAATCATGACACGCGCGGCGCATCATGTGGGCCATGTTCCGCTGTCGGCCTCGTCCTTGTGGATAATACCGCCGCCCTTTGGTGGGCCTCTGTCAACGTTCGGTGGTCTTCTGTCAGCCGTCATTTGGGCGTGTCATTGGCGGCAACAGATAAGCCATTCGTGGGAAGATCCGTCAGCGAGTGCCAGCGAATGCCTTGATCACACACTGTAACCTCCTCCCAGGGATCAAAGTAATGTTACACGCTAATTTCTTCCAACGACAAACTCGTCCCACACGGTCGCTGTGCGTTCGGAATTCGCTAAACACACACACTCGCCGTCCTGTTTCACTTTGGACGACACACTGTTTCAGCTGCTATTCGCGTGTGCAGATCACGCACGGAGACAGTGCGTATGTATATCGATTAACCCCGCTGCTGCCTATAAGTATAATTTAGTTCGACTGTTTTTTTTTACCCTCACCAGCGACATACCCATTTCCACATGTTACTCGTCTTTACTACTATCCTTGCAGCGGCTGTCGCCGTAACGTCTCGCACTCTCCAGTCCCGCAGCGGAATTGGCTGTATTACGGATGATAATAGTATAGGCTATTGCTTCTCTTGCGCGGCCCAGGACAGGGTTGTTTCGTGTTGCAGCAGTTTTTCACAGGTGCGATATTTGAATATTGCCGGTCCTTGGACTTTTTTCTTGTTGACTGCAGAACTACCACCCACACTTACTAATCACATATAGCCCCCGAGTAATGGCGACACATCAGGATTTGGTTGCACCCCTGTGAGTGAAGCAAGTTGCGCCATTGCCGACGTTGCCTGTTGTTCTACTATTCCGCACGTGGTGAGCAAAGTTCCCCTATAACGAGGGGGGGGTGGGGAAATGATCGACCATTTTGTTCCTGCACTGTGAACAGATTGAGATTCCTGGATCCATTATATCTTCTTTTACCTGCTCCGGCGCCACCATCCTCGAGTAATCAACTGTAGGATAAGCCGTCAGTGGTGGCCTTTTAGCAAGAGGATTTATTTCCACGTTGATGTGATAGAGTGCCTATTGGACGATCTCCAGTACGGGTTCTTGTTAGGATATTGACTGTTGCATATCCTTACCTACTTTGACACGAGAGCGGGCGCACGTAGCTTGATCCATTGACTATATACTTAATATTTATACAATATTCTTCCTGTTCGTCAGCAAACGCCGACACCGAGAAGCAACTCAAATCCATTACTCTGAAAAAAGAACGGATGAAAAAAAAAAATCCTCCTACATATCACTCTCCCCATACTAATTACTTAAATCAAAGCAAAATTACACACATGAACCCCCTCCACCGAGCGAGTCGGTCGTGTCACTGCACCTCTCCGCGTGGAAGCCCGGCATGATCATCCCTACCACCAGCCTGCTGCACCACCACCACCACCCCATCCACACCCACGCCCGGACCGCCCGCGACGAACGCGGTCGCCACGTCGCCGATCGTGTCCCTCACCATCTCGTGGTTCACGAGCTTGCACTCTTCCACCAGCTGCTTCACCTCGCGTCGCACGCCCGGCCTTCCGAACCGCTTCGATCGGCCAGCGAGGACCAATAGGCGTCGTCTTCGTCCACCACCACCACCACCACCACCATCATCATCATCATCAACAGCACCCTTGAGCTGCCGCGCACGTTCCAACAACGTATGCATCACCAACGGATCCGAAGCCGCTGAGAGCTCTACAAACTCGATGCGCGAGAGCGCCGTGCGGACGGGATGAGGTAACGTCGTCGTCGGTTGCCCCTTTTCATGCTCCGCAAACGAAGATGCCGACGCCGACGCGGCACCGCCGGCTGCGGCTGCGGCCGCAGAGGCATACCGCGCCCATATCAACTCGTCCGCCGTGTCCGATTGCAACAAGTACGTCGAGTTCGGTGGACCGTAGACTGTGTTCGGGAATGGGAGCGACTGTTGCAGGACCATATTGAGATCTACGTTCGCAGCAAGGATGCAAAAAAAAAAAAAAGGGGGGGGGAGGACACACCAGAGTAACAGACGACCTGACCGCTGCCGGCGTTGCCGCCTCAGCCCCTCCTTCATCGATCACCGCCAACTCGGGCTTGGCAATTCCACCACTACCGTCAGCCTTGCCCACCACCCTCACCACCGTCGCACTCGTCTTGAGGTTGGCACACAACTGCACCACCAACTCGAGCGCCAGCCGATCATCCGCGCCGCCCCAAAACGGCAGCAACACATGCTGCTCGTGATTCGTCCCCACACGATCATTCATATTATCCCCGCCCAACACGTCCACATACACCGCCACGTCCGTCTTGCTGTGTCGGAACACGCCCCGCACGAAATGCGATTGCAGCGTCGACGCGGACGGGTCCCTCGACGAGAGCCCGAAAAAGGTATCAAACGGATTGATGTGCACGTGTTCGGCCTTGTGCTGGGACGATCCGGTTGCACCTTCGGCCAGGAAAGAGTGATCGGCGGCGGCGGCGGCTGCCGTTCCGAACGAGACGGGCGGGATCCACGGAAGGAGGACGAGCTGCGAGGCGTGTCGCTGGGCATGGTCCGCCACGGCATGGGACCAATCGCTTTGCGGAACGACGGACAAGGAGGCAGAAATCGGCATGTCGCTCTGTTCCCCAAACAGCTTGAACACGCCCACCAACGGATCCGACCTGATCAGCGACTCGGTCATCGCAGACTTGATCCACGTCGACGTACGGTCGGACAGCTGAATCAGACGAAGTGCGTTTACGGTGGTGTTACTCTTGGGCACAGACGCAGGATCGTCGGACATGATAGGGGGCAGCAAGAGCTTGGTGAGCGCCATGACTGCGGGCATGTGCTGGAACTCGTCGAGGACGACTGCAAATCGGGTGCGCCAGACATCGTCCTCGGATGAGATCTCATAAGACTCCTTGCCGGACTTTTCACGCTCAATGTCGTCACGGCGGATCATGCCGCGATCGATACCGGAGCCGAGCCCGCGCGTGCGGTATTTAGGTGGGTAAACGAGATTGACGAGGGGTGTAGTCATGAACGTGAGGATGAGCGCTTCGAGAACGAACATGGAAAAGACCTGTCGGGTGAGAATGCCCGCATTCAGTCCGATGTTGAGGACGATGAGCTCGACGAGACTGCATGAATCCCATCAGTCAGACGTGGTACTGCTGGTGGGAGAGAAAACAATGTACCCTTTACAACTCATGAGAGAACCGACTGCAGTGGCCTCGCGCCAACTGAAGCCAAGGGCCCTCGACGGGAGCATACATCCAATAAACTTGCCAGTAAAGTCGAGAGTGGCGCTCGCAAACACGAAACCCCATATCTTTCCTGGAGAGACACAATATCTGTACAAATATAGCACAGCATCGATGGAGCAACTCACCCGTGTTGAGCAGTCCCAAGTTTGTGTTCAGCCCCGAGGTCGTAAAGTACTGCAAGGTCGCGAATAAGACATGATAATCATTTCTGTTGACCGCTTACGATAGGGAGGAAAATGATTTGAACCATATCCTCGAGCTTCTCCACAAATGCGATGGATATGCCGCCTTCACGGGGAACTATAACGCCCACGACGAACGCACCTACAGAACCAGTCAACGACTTTATCGAAAATAGGCAACGAAATACAAAAGCAGACAACGCACCAAAGATGGCATTGACACCGACGATATCGGTGAAAAACGCCGAGACCCAGAGGACGAGGATGACGATGGTCATGTAGAGTAAACTGGGGCCGTGGATTGTACTGCCCGTTTTGCGCGCGAGCCAGGCGAGGGCCCACTTGACGGGAAAGAGTAAGAAGAGGGTGTAGGCGACGCAGGTGAGAAAGACCCAGAGGGCGTTGATACCGGAGGTGGCGTTGACAAATGCGATGGCGAGCGCGAGGAGAGACCAGCCAATGACGTCGTTGGCGACGCCTGCGGAGAGCGCGATTAGACCCACGGTGGTCTCGAGCAACTTGAGCGCGGAGAGGATGCGACAGAGCACGGGGAACGCGGTGATGGAATACGAGACACCGATGAAGAGCATAAAGTAGTGAAATTTGACGGTACTACCGATGAACTGGTGGTATAGGGCAACGGAGAAGCCGCATCCGATGCCAAAGGGGAGTATGACGCCCGCGAGGGAGACGATGACGGAGAGACGGGCGTTGCGGCGGATGATGCTCGGGTCTATTTCAAGGCCGATGATGAAGAGGAAGAGACAGAGACCGATGTTGGCTGTGAGGGATAGAAAGGGGATTGAGTTGGCGGGGAAGATGTGGTTCGTGAAGCCGGGTATGCGTCCGAGGGCGGTTGGACCTTTTTGCGAGTCAATACAAGGACGTCCGACGAGAGGGTGTTTACCTAGGAGAATGCCCCCGAGAATTTCGGCTATGACCCGAGGCTGTTTGATCTTGCCCAAGAAAAATCCCAGTATCTGGGCCATTATGATGATGATGCCTGCCTCGCCGGTCTCAAAAAAAAAAAAAAAAAGGGGAAACGAGGAAACGAAGAGGACGAACCGACTTGGATGATCCATAGTCTCAACGGATCCGAGGTATTGTACGCAGTTGGATCCACGCCTGTGAATAGACCGCCCTGTGGACGTCCGTCGTCGAGCCTTTTTAAATTTGAAAGTATGTGATGTCGTACCTGCGTCGAGTTGGCTCTCTTGACAATGAGCTCCTGTAGGGCAGATATGGTATCTACGGAGAGTTTCCCCATGGTGGATGTGGGAGGAGAAAGCAGGACTGGTTGGTCGCCAAATGTCGGTTTATCTGTTTTGGTACCAAGACAACCCCCTGAGATTATTTGATTACCGATGCAGTGCCTCAGATCCACTTCGTCATACGAGGGCCAGGAACAAAACAAAACATTGGAAGGTGAACCAAAGTACTTTTTACTGTCCGGATCAGTGAATGATGCGGCCGGACCTGATGGGGGAAGCTGAGTCTAAAACCGCTGATAACTTACTGGCGACGAACTACCGTGTATGCGATCGAGACCGCGCCCTTGCCTCATGTTGACACTATTTATACAAATGTAGCTGTCTGTTACGTCCTGCGCGCACAACCGTGGCAACCTCGGATATTGGAGTGCGGTGGGGCGATTCGCTTATGACGTCCTCAGTTCAACCACGTGCCGGCATTGGCGTGGTTTTTCTTATTTAACCGCGCGCCCTCTTCCTTCTTCTCCTCCCGCATCTCAGCTGTCCACCCTCACAAGCAAGCAAGTCGATGGAGCCCACTACCAAAGTCAACCAGCCTCAGGCTGCCATCGAAATGAGTGCGTTTATCTATCCTCTCACTCTCCGCGCCCAAGACCCCATCGTTTCCCACAGGCGTCACGAATCCTTCACCCGCTCGCAACAACCAAGAACAACACCACGCAAAACGTCTCCGCGGAGGCGGTGCTGCCAAGGTGAACACATGGCTCGCAAATGTACTTGGGGAATTCCGTCATTCATGTCCGTCTGTTGTCAGGACTGCTTCTTGGGCGCTCTCGAGTGTTTCCTCTGCTTTGGTGCGTTTTTTTTTTTTTTTTTTTCTTGGCATGCGTGGCTCATACGGGCCGTTGGACAGAATGCTGCAAGGTACGACGCCCGCCGATGTCTCTGAGTTTCAAACGCTGACTGCTTGACAGGGCTGCTGCGAGTGCGCCGCAGATATCGTCTGTACGTGGCTCTTATTTTATCTCGACATTGGTCTCACTCGCTGGCAGGCTGTCCTTGCGAGATGTGCTGTTAAATGTGATGATATGTGTACAATGATGACATTGGCTGTATCTTGTCTGTCTTTAGTACGAGTTTGTAATCAATCCCGTTCTCTCTCCATTTTCCGTCGTTTCCGTTCTTGGTCTTCAAACATGAGACGCTCCGCAGCAGACACCGGCCGTTTCTTGTCACCGGTCTTGAAGACGTTGCCATTGTGGGCTCGTTTCAGAGGATTTGCGATCTTCAACGGTCCAGGCGTATCGACTGCAGTAGGTGCTTTCATCGACAGCGAGAGCACAACTTTTTCTGCCCCCTCGTCCCTCTGCAGCACCCGTTCCTCCGGGCCCGGTGAGCCTGATCCCGATCCCGACCCTCCCGCCTCCTCGTTCGCCCGCTCGATCTGTTCGGCGATCAATATCCGCTCGCGCTGTTCGTCTGACATGTTCATGCGCTCCTTCTTGAGCGATGCCTCCTGTTTCGCAAGCGCCTTGGGCGAGTTATCGATCCAGGCAATGAACCACCCCTTTTCGGTCTCGTCGACGCGAGCGATGCCAGCCCGCCCGAGGTACTTGCAGAACTCGGTGAGCGTCACCCAGCGTGTCGCGTTCATGTGGAGGTGCTGCTTGTCCTGGATGAACTCTTGGTACACCCGGTTCGCAAACACGCGCTTGGTGCCAAATCTGTGTGGCAAGGTGTCACACACACATACGCACCACAGGTAAAGACGCACCTGCGAGAGAGGAGCTGGACAAAGTCGTGCTGGAACTGGGAGGAAAAGTCGGCAATGTGACGGCCTGCGTTCTCGCCGACGACGAGCATTTGGCGGAGGTGGCCCTCGGACTGGGCGTGACATTTGAAACCGTTCTCGTCGCGGCACTGCTTCTGGCAGACTTGGCAGTACCATCGAAGGCGCTGGAGGCCTTTCGACTTCATCTTGTTTGCCAAGTACTTTGGCGTTCCGACTGGCAGCCATGAGTAATTATTAACTTTGACGCATTACAAGACAATGGCACTTGCCTTCTGCGCGGGGCATGATGGGGGTATCGGGTAGAGTGTAGTTTTTCCCACGGAGGTATGCTCAGCGACAAGGCAAAGGGAAAACAGCGCGCGTCGGACAGCGACTGCAGAGAGCTGACCATCCGATTTACAGAGGGAATCCCAGACCTCGTCTTGCACGTCCAAGACGCTGATACAGTCCGCGCCGTCAAAAACAAGGTCCGTTCTCCACCTGCGCCAGCACGCAGACGCTCATATTCCTTAGATTGTCGCTGCCCGGCCCCAGCTCGAGGGTGCAAGGCTGAGGTTGATTCATGCAGGCCGTCTGCTCACCGACGGCACACTGCTCCATGCCTGGATGAGTGCACTCGAGGAGCGGCAGCTGCGGACGGAAGAGGCCTCGTCGAGCGCCATCACCTGGCTGCACTGCTCCGTCGGGCCCAAGGTCGAGTCGGACGCAGAGGATGAGGACAAGCCCCAGGTGCGTGCGTTGCGCCGACGCAGGGGGAACTCGCGGCGCTGACGGCACACATAAAGGTCGCACAGCTCAGCCCGCTGCGTGGGTTCGACCGCCTGATCGCCGCTGGTTTCACAGAAGAGGACATTTCCAGCCTTCGCAGACAGTTTCACAGCCAGTCGTCGTCCAACTATCTCGACATCGAGTTCGAAAACGACGAAGATTGTACGTACTCCCGTCCTTTTGAGATTCCACTCATGCCTCGGGTTGCAGACGACGAGCATGCGCACGCGCTGGAGGAGCAGTGGATTGATGCGATGGACAGCGTCACCAATGCGCCGCTCGTGCAGACCTCGGCGCAGAGCATGATCCTGCGAGGCATCGTCCTCGGTTTCTTTTTTCCCATCCTGCCCTTTTTCTTTCTGCGCGACGCCAAACCCGCTGCCTTTTGGGACGACGGCAGCGAGGTCCAGCCCACGGAGAACGTCATCTTTCCGTACGTTCGCCGCCCCATTCCTCGCGTCGTGTCCATTGACACGTTTGCAGACGCAAGACGCAGCTGGGGATCGTGGTCGGGTTCATGGTGAACGTCTTGTTTGGGACGTGGAGATTCCTGTTGGATACGTCGTAGTAGCAGCGATCGATACCATAGTTGGTAGTCAGTCCGTTGTTTCTTCTACCACGATGGACCTTCAGGCCCTCGCTCATCTTTTTGCGACGACGTACAATGCCGATCCCAACATCCAAAAGGCGGGCGAACTTCAGATACGCAAGGTGCGTCCACGTCGTCGCTGCCCCGTGCACCCCGCAGATCGCGTCGTTATTCCAGATCGGCGCACAAGAGGGCATCCTCACCGCCATACTTCAAATAATCGCCTCTGATAGCGTAGATCTGTTCGTCTTTTTTCCGTTTTTATTATTATTCTTCACAACACGCCCAGGTCGACCCGACAGGCGTGTTCCGTCTACCTCAAAAATCGCGTGCACACGTCCTACACCCTCGCCGCCCCCACCGGCTCGCGTCCAGAGCAGGTCCCCATCGCACACTCGGATCGCGACGCGCTGAGGTCCGCCATCCTCCGCCTCCTCGCCGCCTCCCCTACGCGCACCATCACCGTCCAGCTCGGGGCGACGCTCAAAGATCTCATAGCTCACGACTTTCCAGACCGCTGGCCGCGCTTGCTCGACAGCGTGAACGCGTTGTTGAACAGTGGCGATATACGCGAGGTCGGTGCGGGCTGTGTCGCCGCGCTCGAGTGTGTGCGCGCATTTAGGTCCGTGTTCCTTTGCATCGCATGGCGTGGCATGGCGTGGCGTGCTGATAACATGGACTCGCTAGGTATCGGCATCTCCATGACCATCTACCGGGGATCGTGCAAACCCTCTTTCCGACGCTCGTGACTGTCGCAGGAGGGATGCTGAACACCCCCCCGTCGTCGGCGCAGGAGATTCCGTCCATGTTGCATCTCATTCTCAAGGCTTACAGGACATCCATCATCATCAATCTGAGCGCTCACCAGCAGAGCCCAGAGAGCCTCGTGCCCTGGGGCCGCCTCCTCTTCCAGATCGTCAATCTCTCCATCCCGGCCAATGCCGTTCCCGAGGACGAGGAAGAGAGGGAAAAGTCAGAGTGGTGGAAGGCTAAAAAGTGGGCGTATGCCACCCTCGGCAGGTTGTTCCACAGGTCGGCTGCATTTATGGCGTCGTCCGCGTTTTCATGGACTGAAACGAATAAAAAGGTTTGGAAATCCTTCGCAGCTCCCAACCCCGATGCAAAAGGAATACGGGGCGTTTGCGAATCACTTTGTCACGGCGTTTGCGCCAGAGATATTCAAGGTGTATCTCCATCAGGTCGAGTTGTATGCGTCCAAGCAAGCATGGCTGTCGCGAAAATGCCAGTATCAGATCTATCAGTTTTTCACTGCATGGTATGTTCACTGTTTTATCGTCATCCATCGATCTTGGCTGATGCCAAATCAAAGCATCAAACCAAAGTCGACGTGGATTCTTTTGAAGCCTCATGTCAACAGTCTCGTCGCCAACTTTGCGTTTCCCCATCTCTGCTTCACACGTGCCAGTGAGGAGCTATGGGCGACGGATCCCGTCGAGTATGTTCGTTCTTCCGTAGGTACGTTGGAGGGTCTTTGCTAACGAATGGCGTTGTAAAATCTGACCGCGCTGCTTGGCAGACGAATATGAGAACGTGTCGTCTCCCGTCTCGGGTGCGACATCGTTTATCATCACTTTGGCGAGCGTCCGAACCAAGATTGCATTTTTGCCTATACTCAATCTCGTCAACGATGTGCTCCGTTCGTGCGTGTTGCACACTGGGTTCTGCGTGGCACATGATCCTCAAGTTTCATTAGAGACTCTGCAGCACCACCTCAAAAGTTTGGAGCGCTGAACATTACGTCCGCGCTCGGCCCTTTTATCATGCGTCACCCTGAAGTCAAGGGCGGGATGGAGATGTTTATGGTGCAACATGTCCTTCCTGAATTTACCGCCAATGAACCATATATGCGTGCGATTGTGTGTTTTTCTTCTTCTTCTGGCCTTGTTTCTTGTTTGGGATAGGCTCACGGGTGGCCCAGGCATGCGAGGTCCTCGGGACGGTCGTCAAACACAATCTCGAATGGAGTAACCCCGAGGTAGGGTTCTCCTTATTGTTGCGAATGTGTTGATAAAAAAAAAAATAAAGCATCTAGCAAGGCACTCGAATGCGGTGGCGACGGCGCTCGACGATCTCGAGCTCCCGGTACGTGTGCAAGCTGCGTTGACGTTGACGCAGATGGCGGTCGTGTATGATTCGGGTGCGTTTGTATGCGCACGATCGGTTGTCGGGACTGACCGATATGACAAGTGCGCTCGGCCGTGTCGCCCCGTGTTGGCGAGGTTATTCGACGTGCGTTTAATGTTTTACATCCCTAAAGCCAACAGTGGTTGATGTCGTCCTGAAAGGTCTTCTCAAACTGTCTGACGAGACGGATCTCGATCTGCTCAACAACTCGATGGAATCCATGGTCGAGCATTTCCAAGACGAGCTTCTCCCTGTTGCGACCGAACTGACGAGCCGACTGGTGGGTGCCTTTGTCGTTTGAGGGGGGAAGCGATGGCTGACACGATGCGCGCGCAAGTGCGAGTCGTACTTGCGTCTGGTTAGAGAAGGTTTGGCGCAGGCTACCGAGACGAATGTGGACAGTGTGGATGTTGATGTGTTGCTTGAAACCGACGACGACAAGGTGTATGGTGCAATGGGCGTGGCCAAGACGATCAGCACGGCAAGTTCTTTCTTTCGTTTTTCTTGTCCTGATTGGCGCTGAGTCGTGTGTTAGATTGTGTCCTCGGTAGACTCTAGCCCGGAAATCTTGAGACAGGTTCAAGAGGTGGTCATACCCATTATCCAGTTTACGTTTGAAAACAAGGTCATTGGTACGTGTTGGGCGATTTTTTTTTCTTTTTGTGTCGATTGATCGATCGACCCGTGGATAGACTTGTTTGACAACATGTTTGAGTTGGTGGATAGTCTGACGTTCAAGCTTGCTTCGATCACGCCAACCATTTGGCCCGTGTTTGAGTTGACGTATGAATTGTTCAAATCGGATGCGATTGACTTTTTGGATGGTGCGTTACTTGTTTCGAGTTGTTGTCGTTGGTCACATCTGGTACACCCTACGGCAGAAATGCTTCCGTCTTTGGACAATTTCTTGTCATATGGTTCCGACGTGTTCAAGGCACGACCGGATTATAGACAAAAAGTGCTGGACATTTACGAGACGTCGATGACGAACCCCAGTCTGGGCGATAGCGATCGGATTAATGGGTGCAAGCTCGCAGAGTCCATTTTACTCAATTTGGCTGGACATGTCGATGACGTACGTCTGTCTGCCTGTCTGAGTTGGCCTCGATTGAACACTGATTACACGACACGCTTCACGTAGCACCTTTCCAACATCATCAAAATCGCGATCGACCACATCGACGGCGGTCACACCTACGCCTTTAAACTCGCGAACCTGATCGTGCTCATCAATACCGTATTTTATAATCCGACGGCGTCGCTGCATTTGATGGAGAATTACAAGCCGGGTGCGGCCCGCCAGTTTTTCGACACGTGGTTCAGCGCGATCAATACCGAGGACAAGCTTCCGCGCGTGCACGACAAGAAGCTGAGTTTGCTGGCGTTGAGCAAGTTGCTGGAGGTGGACGGGGCGATGATTCCGCCTAGTTTGGTGGATGGGTGGTATGCGATCGTGGGGGGGGCGTTGGTCATTTTCAAGTCGTTGCCTCAGGCTATATCGAGTGCGTGTGTTTCTTTCTTTTTTTTTTGGTGGAGAGAGAGAGGAAGATGGCATGCATGTTGTTGACGTGATCACTGTAGAACGCAAGGCATTAGAGCAGAGTTTGATTGACGACGATGATGACGACGACGAAGACGAAGCGAGATATTTGAATTTGGAGGGCGAGGATGATGGTAAGATTTTATTTGTTTGTTTTGTTTAATATATTGTATTCGAGTGGTGCTGACAGTCATCTCCTTTTTTTAGAAGACGTATGGGACGAAGATTCGGCGTACCTCGAGATGCTTGCCAACGAGGTACGAAGAACTCTGTTTGCGGTTGCTGACAGGAATGATGTGATTATTTCGTTTAGAGCGCCCGTCTACGTGCGCGATCTGAAAAAGCGGTTGAACAAGGGGAAGACGTGGATTCGGAATCGAGCGACGAATCTGAGATTGAAGAAGAACTTGGATTTTTCAGCGTGATCGATGCGATGAATCCGTATACGATGTTTAAGAATGCGTTGACGAGTTGCGTGCTTTGACCGCTTCACTGCTGACCACTTGACTGGCTCACGCCGTAACTGACACGCTTGTGCAGGGTTTCAAAACACGAACGGGACGTTGTACCAAGCTGCGACGACGGTGTTGAGCGTGGAGCAGCAGACGGTGCTTATGGAGGTGATGTCGCTTGCTGCTGCAGAATCGCAGCAGCAGCAACAACTTCAGCAGCAACAGC
>JBBPUL010000948.1:0-13042 GCA_038094675.1 Spongispora temasekensis
CAATAGGAGGTGCTTCAGATTCTCCTCCTTGATCAGCAAAGGACTCCTCCTGAATTGTAGACATAGGTCTAGGATGTCTAAGATCTCTTTCGATCTCTAGGGGTGTTTTATCCCCATAGGTATTATTAGGTATGACTTTAGGTTTAGCCATTTGATGAGATCTTCTCATCCTCGTGGGTGGTTCTTCATTAACAGTCCTTGTGGGACAATGCTGAGGAAGTGACCTAAATTCAGAAATTGTTTCTTCAGAATTTCTTCTAGGTACTAGCTATGGATGGTTTTATAATCTCTCAGATTCTGTATCTGGTAGAGTGTGATCCTCCAGTTCCAGAGTATCTCGAGGTAAAGGTAATGGTGGTCTCCCTTGAGCATCAGGAGAGTCAGTGATTTCTCATCTCTTATGTTGATGGCATCTAGAAGGTGATGTTCTGAAGTGTGCATCATAATCCATTCTTTTTACTCCAGTTTTCTGTGGAAGTAAAGATGATTCATCTTCATGAAATAATGAAGAGGGTGGTCTTGGAGAAGGTGAAGGTGATGGAAAAATATTATGGTCTCCATCATCATATAAAAATGGCAGAGGTGGTATGAGCAGACCAGCTCCTTGTGGATTGATACAGTAGGAAGGTGAACAATCTGATCAGAATATATTCTTGTTGGTTCAGGATGTTCAGTTATTGTGTCTTGAGGTTCCTGTAAAGGAAGTGGAATAGAGGACAATTGTTTGTCTTGACCTTGTGTCTTAGAACAATAAGGAAATACTGCCTCATCAAAAGTGGCAGTGGAGGATATGAACATGTGCTTTCTGGTAGGACAGTAGAAGCAGTAAGCTTTAGATTCTGTTTCATAGCCTATGAAGATCATTTCTTCAGCCTTAGGGGCTAACTTGTTCTTTCTCTGTTCTTTAGGTATAAAGACATAAGCCGTCATACCAAAGACTCTGAAGTAGGATACATTAGGTTTATTCCCAGAGAAGATCTCAATAGGGGTCTTCCATTTGTGATAATGCATAGGTTGTCTATTATAGACATGTAAAGCAGTTTCCACAGCATCTTGCCAGAACATCAGTAATTTTACATGATGCTAATTTCATCTGATCTTAGCTAATCTTAGCTAATTATTGCTAATTCTTCTTTTTAGTCAGAATTAGCTAAGATTAGCTAAGATTAGATGAAATTAGCATCATGTAAAATTACTAATAAAGGATGGTGGAAGACAGGCTTGCAACCTGATTGCTTGTGCTTTATTCATGATGGTCTGATTAAATATCTCTGCTCTCTCATTTTGTTGGGGAAGATGAGAAACCAATTTCTGGTGAAGAATACCTTTAGATGCGAAGAATGATTGTAACTCCTGTCCAAGAAATTCCCCTCCTTGGTCTGAATGGACAGAGGTAAGGATCAGACCAGTCTGAGTCTCAGCATAGAAGACCAAAGCACAGAAATGAGCAGGAGCATCACTTTTGAGGTGAAGAAAAGCAAGCAAAGCAAAAGCAGAGCAGTCATCAATGAAAGTAAGGATATATCTCGAGCGAGTATGTGACTCAGTCAGTAATTCAATGAGATCAGAATGAACAAGATCCAGAACTTGAGTAGATCTCTTGTCAGAAGGACTAAGGGGCTGTTCATGAGCTTTGCCCAGTTGGCAACCATGACAAGGTGTGAGAGATTGAGTGAAGGGTAAGATAGGCATACCAGAAGTAGTAGTAGACGCATGTCTAAGAGCATTATCAGACGGATGTCCAAAACACTTATGCCAAAGATCAAAAGACAGAGTGTCCTGCAAGGTATAGATCCCAGCATGTGGTGTGATCACTTTAGACTGAAACCAATGAAGGATATCACCAGAAGATGAGGCTGAAGCCTGAATCAGGAGGTGACCTCGCTTGTCCAAGATATCCATTGTTCTACCAATGTGAATGGTGTAACCCTGTAAAGCAAGACAATTTGTAGACAGAAGTCTACAAGAAGCATCTGAAGAATACCAAACACCAGATAGGATTATCTTAGTGTTGACATCAGAAGCATCAGATGCTTCTAAAATGATTGTCCCAGGGCCAATCATCTCAATGGTGTTACCATCGGCAATAGTGGCATATTTCTTATTATTGCCAAGCAAAGCAAAATCTTCCTCAAAAGGAGTAATATGATATATGCAGCTGGAATCAATCATCCAGTGATTCTTAATGAAAGAAGTTGATTAGATATTTAACCCTGATCCAGATCCATGCATTACATCATCTTTACAACACAGATTACAGATGCTTTGGATATATTCCAGGTATGTAATGTATAACTCCAAGTAATCTTCTTCTTATCTAACACATAGAGTCAGTAAGATCTCTGTAGAAAAGGTCTCTCATCAGTAAACTGACAAGGTAAAGGAGGGAAATGCTAACAGTATCCAGTGGTTGCAGCATCCATACCACTCTCTCCATCATTATAGAAGATCATAGAGGAATCTTGAATTCTCTCAGAGGAGCTTGATTCCTCTGAGGTATAGTACTCATCTATCATTAGTTCTTCTTCATCTATCTCCACAGAATCTTATTCCATGGGAATCTCTACAACATTAGTGATACCATCGAATGTCATGGCACAGTTCTTCCCTTTTCTCACTTTTCTCTTAGCATAATTGTCTTTGTTATGCTTTCCACCAGATCATCCCTGTTTTTCTCTTCCACCATGGAATGAGGAACTTGGATTCTCATAAGAGTTATCTGGAGAGTGATTGTTGGACTGGTTCTTCTTGAAACCAGGTTTTCAAGGATGAGATAGTCCAGGTCCATATTTTAGAGCACTAGTCCTATTTGTTGGAACAATGGAATGTGTGACATAGAGTCTGAAAGGAGTCCTATCGATGTACTTATTACACAGTCTGCTTCAACACTCCTTTCTCTCCAACCACTACAACAAGCACTTGAAGAGGTACATCATATATCACTCTAACTACTACTTAGTATATTGATGACACTGGTGTTGTAACTACGACACAAGGAACCTAATGTCCTAACCCTAAGCTAGGGTCACCAATGGATAGAGAATGAGATTCGGTGCATATCGAGTATACACACAAGGTTAAGGTCATGACGTCACTGGTGACGTCATAGTTCTGGACTCTGCACAGCCAAGAGATACGTCATCGCCTCATGGATGACACAAGACATCTAGACCATAGTCCAGACCACCACATGTCTGCAGCATGGTAACCTCATGTTGCCTACATCATAGATAAGGACCTCGCCTATACCTCATGTATCTTAGGGTAGGCTAGTAGTACATGGTCCATGCACCACACGACCATAGTATAAATAGAGGCCAAGACAGTCGAACTGGCTCCCCAGTTCTGACCTCTTGTGCATTATGCCTAAGTTGTGAATGATTCATTCACTATCCCTATTTCTTTGAGTTCTCCCTTGACTATTGTGGTTATGTAGAGGCCGACAGTGATGCTGAGCCCTTAAGGAAGGTGTTCTCAGCTCGAGGTTCACTTAGGTTCACATCAACTGATAGTGACCCGTGTGTCTAGGTATGATAAATAAACTGCTACAATGAGCACTTGGAGAGTGACCCACATGTCTAGGTTTCTATAGGTTATGAGCCCCGTGGGTGCTATCTAATCTGCCACCTACCAGACTTGCTCCCCTAACAACTTTTCATTGGAGATCCACTCTTCCCCTTATAAAACCCCTAACCGTCACTACTCCCAGTGAATCTCTTTTGTCACTCAACATTGATCATGGCTCTCTGCACTCAAACTGGTAACCCTGACAATGGGAACAGTACCCCTAATCCAGCAGACCCTTCCAATGCTGGTCTCTCTGAGACTCAACCCCTTATAGGGCCTGGAGTCCCTGGGCCCTCAATTGCGACCAACGCACCTTCAACCAGTGGATCACTCGGCGGCATCGATCTCCAGACCCTGCTTACACAGCTCTTGCTCAAGAAAGACTCGCTCAAGCAGCTTACCATCAGCTCTAGCAACATTGACAAGATTTCTGAGAGTCTCGACTGTGGCAAGAACAACTGGCCCAAATGGTCCCTTGAGATGCGGAATATCATCTACCTCAATCATGGTGGTGGCTACCTCACCAGCTCCATCCCCCACCCTGACTCCACTCTCGATCACTCTGGCATGACTATCTGGGATGCCAACAATATCTGTATCATCACAGCTCTGTGTCAGAAGTGTACACCTGAGGAACAGAACTTCCTCCACTCTTTTACGAATGCAAAAACTGCCTGGGATGCTTTACGTGCATGCCACGAGAAAATCAGCCCCATTGCCCAAATTCTTCTGATCCAGAAACTACTCGTTGTTTGCTATCGTTACTCTGATCAATTATCTGCCATGTCACACCAAATTTTGGAGGACATTGCATGCATATACTCTATGGGCCTCCCCACTGAGAACGTCTTCACCTCATTATCATGCTCAATGTGCTATCTGAGGAGTTCCCAACGGTCTGCAATCACATTGCAGACAGCATCTCTCTCAGTACTGATGCTAAGCCCTACACATCTCTTCGAGCATGCCTTCACCTTGACACTGAACAACAACTCCTCAATGCCTCCAAGTTGGCTACCACTTCCACCATACTGGTTTTCATGCAGAAAACTGGCTGTAACTGTCGTGGTGAACACCCCAACAAATCCGTAGCCGACACACCTGGGAACAAGCCTCCTGTCGACCACAGGGACAAGGACAAAGATAAGGACAAGGGCAATTGCTTCTCTTGTGCATGCACACATAAGGTGGCTTTGACTGGAACTCCTGGCACAGTGTGCTTCACCAACAATGGTAAAGCCTACTTCATTGACCCTAAGACCCTCCATGCATACCTCATGGAGGGCACTACACCCACCACTGATTCCCAGCCACCTGTGATCACTTCCCAGGAGTTTGCTGGCCTGGCATCTGACCCTCTCCCTGCTGCCTTCATCGAAGAACTCGCCAAGCACAACACTGCCAAATATGATGCCCTTTTGGCCTCTGGTCTTGGCCCTGCTCAAGCCTCTCTCAACTGGCAGGTCCACTCACAACCATGCGACTTTGCTAGGCTGACCTACAAGGCACCGAATCAGTGTGCACCCACCATTGTCGACCTGGTGATTACCCCTTTCTTCCTGGATAGTGGCACCTCCGTGCACATTTCTAACACCAAAGGTGACTTCTATCACCTCTGCTCTATTGCCTCTCACAATATTAATGATGTCAGCAGCTCCGCAATTCAAGCCATTGGTGTTGGTTCTATCTATCTTATCATCGCCAAAGGTCTCCATCTCACCCTCGACAATGTGCTGTTCATTCCAACCACCAGCGTCTGCCTCATCTCCATGTCTGCACTGTGTAATGCTCATCAATGCTCTGTCAGCTTCAATGGCATCTTCTGCTGGGTCACTACTGCATGCAGTGGCACCCACTGCTCTCAGGCTCCCTGACTTCCTGCAACTTGTACACCATCTCTAGAGGTCATTTCACTGCTGCCTATGCCTTTGTTGCACAGTGTTCCTCATCCCTCATCACTTGGCATTGCCATTTGGGCCATGTGAACTATCGCACCATGACAGACCTGTTGGCAGGTGGTCAGGCCACTGGTATGTATGTCACCTGTCCCTCTTTCCCCCCCTGCATGTGACCATTGCATCCTTGGGAAGCAGACTCGGTCCAGTGTTCCTTCAGTTAGGGGGGGGGAGCATGCAAAGAGGCAATTGGGTATTATACATGTAGACCTACTGGAACACCCTGACCATGTATCCATGTCTGGGAACCACTACATCATGCACATCATTGATGACTTCTCCTCATTTGCCTGGTCCATCCCCCTCACTACCAAATCTGATGCCTTCCCCACACTTCAATCATGGAAATGTGCACACGAACTGGAGACTGACTCTCATGTGGGGATTTATAGGTCTGACAATGGTGAACTGCATAGCAATGCTATGCATGACTGGCTTGTGTCCAGAGGTACCACCCACCAGTATACTGCCCCCAACACCTCTGCACAGAATGGATGTGTTGAGCACCTCCACCACACTGTCATGGGCAAAGCTCATGCTATGCACTCATCCTGTGGTGTCCCCACCAACTGCTGGGACAAATTTGTTCTTACTGCATGCTATCTAACCAATCGCATGCTGGCAAAGTCACTTGATGGCCATACACCCTATGAGCATTGGCATGGCAAAGTGCCAGACCTCTCCCACCTCCATGCGATTGGTTGTAGGGCCTTTGTGCTCATTCAGAATCACCACAACCTGAAGGTCTTTGTTCGCTCACTCGAGTGTGTGCTCATCGGATACTCCCTGAACTCCAAAGCCTATTGTTGTTACCACCGGGAGACCCACAAGGTTTTCACCTCCTACCATGTTTGCTTCATCGAGTCTCACCAGATGGCTGAGGATCCCCTTAGCATGCCTGTCTCACAGCCTCCTGTTGAATGCACCATCCCTTCAATGTGGAATCATCCACCCATGGATTCTGCTGAGCTGTTGATGCCACCATCACCCTGTCGCTCATTGTGCACTCATTTCTCCTCTGAGAAGCAGTGCACCCTTGACGGCACCCCATATGTTCCACCCAACTAGCAGGTGAGTGCTTACCTGACTGAGCCTTCTTCCATGGACCAACACCAGGCTAGCTCAGATGAACCTACCACCTACACTGAGGCCATGGCTTCCTCCGATGCTGCCGCATGGCGCCTTGCCCTTCAGGAGGAGTTCACTTCGCTCCGTGACCTGGGCATTTACAAGCTCATACCATGTTCTTTGGTCCCCTCTGGTCGATGCCTTATGAAGAGGCATCCGATCTTTTGCATCAAGCATGACGAACATGGCACACCTGTGCGCTACAAGGCCTGGTATGTCTGTTGCAGTTATTCTGCTGTCTATGGTGAGGATTACACAAAGACATCATCTCCTACTGCCCATCTGGAATCTTTCCATGTCCTGGCTCACCTCAGTGCCAGTCTTGACTGGGAAATTAAGCAAGTCGACATCAAAACTGCCTACTCACATGGTGCTCTTGAGCTGGATAAAACCTACTACATGGAGCAGCCTGAAGGTTTCATGGAGCCAGGTTTTGAGGACCATGTCTAGAAGTTGCAGAAGGCTCTTTATGGTATGAAGCAGGGTGGGCACATCTGGAATAAGACCCTCCACTCTCAGATACTGGCCTGGGACTTTCGTCGCCTTGACTGTGAGCCCTGTGTCTACTTCTGTAAGGATGCATCTGGGACCATGATCATTGGCATCTATATCGATGACTTCATGATGGTTGGTTCCTCCCCTAGTGCAGTCCGCACCTTCAAGGATGAGCTTAGCCGATGCTGGAAGTTCTCTGACTTGGGCACAGCCCAGTTCTGCATTGGGATTGCCATTGCTCATAATCATTCCTCCCATTCCATTCATCTCTCCCAAACTGCTCTCATTGACCATATTATCACCTCCTTCAGCATGTCTGATGCACACCCTGTCTCCACACCTATGGAACCCAGTCTCAAGCTTTCTCGCACTCAGGCACCCACCAATGATGACACTTGTGCCCTCATGGCCCACACCCCTTATTGGTCGCTTGTTGGATCACTTATGTACCTTGCTGTTGGTACCCACCCCGATATCGCATTTGCTGTGCACAAGTTATGCCACTACCTCAACTACTATGGCCCTGCCCACTGGAAAGCTGCCAAGCATGTCATGCATTACCTTAAGGGCACCTGCACTTGTGGCTCTCCCTCAGGGGGGATCATGTGGCTCGTCTCCAGGGTTCCTCCGATGCTGATTACGCTATGTGTGTCAATACACATCACAGCATCAGTGGTTACTGCTTCTCTCTTGGGTCTGGCATTATCACATGGTCTTCCAAACAACAGGGTCTTGTCATGCTCTCCACATGTGAAGCCGAGTTTGTTGCTGCATGTGAGGCTGCATGCAAACTTGTCTAGCTCCACACCCTTCTCACTGAACTCGATTTCTGTCAGCTCATCACTACTCCACTGCTTTGTGACAACAATGGTGCCATCACCCTCAGTGAGGATCCCTCCTTCCATTCTCACATGAAACACATGCCTACGAAGTTCTGCTACCTCTGTGAATGAGCTTCTGAGGGTCTCCTCCAACTTCATCATGTTTTCTCACAGGCCAACATCGCTGATGCATTCACCAAGGCTCTGCCTCACCCTGCCTTCAAGTGGTTGTGTAGCATCATGGGTCTGTCCTTCCAACTGGGGGGGGGGATCTTAGATTTGCCACATTCTTCTTTAATCCTCATCCTCTTCTCGTTTCTCATTATTTGACCTTCTTTTGTCCTTTCCATCCCTCCCATCTCCATATGCCTCGCATTCAGGAGGAGTGTTGGAACAATGGAATGCATGACATAGAGTCCAAAAGGAATCCTATTGATGTACTTATTACACAGTCTGCTTCAACACTCCTTTTTCTCCAACTGCTACAATGAGTGCTTGGAGAGGTACATCGTATATTACTCTAACTACTACTTAGTATATTGATGACACTGGTAGTGACCTGCATGTCTAGGTATGATAAATAAACCACTACAATGAGCACTTGGAGAGTGACCTGCATGTCTAGGTTTCCATACTATTAACTGAGGGACCAGGATCTGAGATGTGGGCCATGAGAGAGCAAGAGTTTTTGGAGGATGTGAGGCCAGAATCCTTGATGCTGACCTCTGCAGAAATGCAGGGAAGGATTGTGTCGATGGTGAAGTCTGATTCCTTCACAGACTGAATGATGTTGGAAATTATGGAATCAAGGTCTGTAGGAAGGAGGGATAGGAGAATCATTGCTCAGAGCTGACTTGGAATGTTCAGTCCAGCATCCTGCATTTGTTTGAAGAGAGAGGAAATGGTGGAAAGATTGGAGGAGATGTTTTTGTTGTGCACTCTGTGTCTCAAGCACTGCACAAAAAGGTAATACTGCCCAGAAATACCCTTCTTGCCATAAAGTGCCTGTAAAGAGTCTCATAGGGTTTTAGCCAATGACTTGTATGCATTGGAACCAGTCGTGGTGTATTCCCATATAACATTTGGTTGTAGATCAGTGCTAATGGTGGCTGCTAGAAAACCATTGATCTTGCAGTCAATGACTTCCCAAGCAACTCTATTTGTCATGTGTGTGGCATCTCAGGTGCAAGACCTGGTAACAAACTTCCAACCATCTAGCATATTCAGGGGATCTTTCAAAGCAAGAGACCAGGTAGTATAATTAGATGCACCAACAAGAGTAGGAATTCGAGAGATGATAGAATTTTCTACTTTGAACTTGGCAGGGGCAAAGAAACTCATGTTGCATTCCAAGTAGGTTCTGTGTTACCCCAAGTGTCATTGTTATCTCCAGTGTTTCCTCCTGTGTAATCTTCTTCTTTCTTTAAAATCTGGGAACCTTCAAGACTATTGACAATGTGAATTGTATAGGTTTGGTAACTGGTCTTGTAACAAAGGAAAAAACCAGTTCTTGCAGGTGTGATCCAGAAGAAGATGATGAGGGTGATGGCAAGTAGTGAGAGGTGGATGAAAAGGATGAAGCAGATTATTGTAATCATGCTTATTATAGATCTATAATGCAAAAAAGGATCTGTTCAAAAGAATCAGTGACTAGACAGTAAGAAAAAAAGAACCAATCTGTGGAAAGGAGGTTTCTTTCTGTGCTTTGATCCACTTGTAACCCAAATTCTTAAATAGGTACCAATAGCCCCTGTACCTCTTCCTCTGATTCCTCTGAAGTTTTGTCATCCATGTAATATTTTTCATTTTCCTGATGCATGGACTCCAGTTCCTGTTTCACTTGTAATTCCCAATACTTCATTCTCTGTTGTTTTAGGGAAATCACGTGATAGTAATAATGTGCCTCATCCTCAGTAATCTTGGTGTTAAAACTGGTAAATCTCTGACATCTCATTTCAAGAATGGTAAAGTCTAAATAGTCAAAGAAGTGAGGATTAGGTAAAATCTTATTATCTATAGTGAAAGTGGGAGCATGTATATCAAGAACAGGAACATAGTCCAAATAGATAAACACATAGGAGAAATTGGTGGTACTGGATGGCTTTTTCTCATACCAGTCCCATCCACTGTTTAACTTCTCTTGCATACAGACCTTTCTCCAGCTTTAGGGGAAATACCAGATCTAAGCCCTGCCTATATTGTTAAGGTGGGGCTCATAACCTAAAGGAATTTGAACAGCCTGGTAGACTATCAGACAAATAGTCGAGGAATCTCCGGAGTGTATCCCTCTGGGGGCAGGTTAAGTCTGATTCTCTAGCAAGACTTACTAGGACTTTTGAGAATCTTGTAGCTGATACTAGGTCTGAAGGAAACTTGCTTTTCTTCCTAGTTTTCTTCTTGTATTATGCTTTTAGTGCTTGTATTCTAAAGAGCATCTCTAACACACTTTTATACTCTACAGGACATGTTTGTACATATGTAGGAATGAGATATAACTAGAATATCAAATATGAGTGAAATGACATATGTTAATGTGGAACGACATGTGTATATATAAAATGACATCTGTTTATGTGAGATGACAGATTGTCAGTACAGAATCCTAATCTGTATAGTGTATATGACAGCTGTCTTATGTCTAACATCAGGGGTTTGACATTTGTCATCTGTTATTATGAAACATTTCATGTTATATTGGGCATGAGCTCGCAGAGGGCTGTTTTATTTCTGATGACCTCGCAGACCACATGTTTGGCCACCTGGTCCCTTTGGATTTAATCAAGGATATCTTGCATAGTTTTGTCACTCATAAGGACACTCAAGTTTATATTTATGAGGCAGATGGGCCCCATGATGTCAATGATGCCCTTTCTCCTGATTCTCAGGCTGCATTGCACATCATAGAGCTTGCCCATGATGATGCAAAACAACACAGCTGCATTCACTCTGCTACCGGCAAACCGGAGAAGCAGTCAGAAGATCAAGGCAATAGGAAAGAAAAAAATAAAAAGTGAACTGATTCTTACATGTGGCACTGGAAGGACTTCCCAAACCAGATGAATGAAGATGATCTGGTCAAGTTCCTCAATGACATCACTGATCAGGTGCTTGAGGTCACAAAGTCTTGGCCTGGTATGGATACCCATCAGAAGAATCAGTTTGCTGCTCCAAAGGACAAGTGACATGCAATCCCATTGCCATATGAAGCAGACACTGAAGACATGCACCCTGATTTAATTCTCTTGCCAATCAAGGCTTTCTCAATGGATATGAAGGCAGTGGACGAGAGGTATATGAACTTTACTGTGCTGCTTTTGGTCAGGAAGGCGAAGTGCATGAACCTCAAAGAGGGACTTGGACAAGTCCATCGCTATATGAGGGGCATTAGGTGGGTGCAGCCATGGATACATTTTGTCATGGCAATGGCTGTCTCAAAGGAATGGTTAATTCTTTTGCATGGTGAAGAAAGCAGGATGGAACAGCTTAAGCTCGCATTCTCTTCTGGTCGTGGATGCATTGAGTTCATTCGAGTGGTCCTTGGTCTTGCATTTGAACAAGAGGATTTGGGACACTATCCTGAGGTAAAGCTGGAGGTGAGGGAAATTTCTTGCAAATTACCAATGAGAAGATCGAATACCAAAGGTGATAGCAGTGCCCTCTCAGTCAAAAGCATCACCTCCATGTCAGTCCAATTGAAAAATAGTTAATCTAATCAGGTTTCCGACACTTTGCCCTTCCTATCACCTGTTCCATCTAGCTCGCAACTCTCTGATGTCACATTGAGCGCCAACAAGTCATCTGCTTTGAAGAGGAGTTATGACATGGTGGATCACTCAGTTTCTGATGGGCAGCAGCCAAGCACATTAAAACATCAGAAGGTTGAATATGTGGCATTTGCACCTGTGAAGGTGTATGGATATGCATGCATGGGGATTCTGTTCACATCTGGCTCCATTCATGGACAAGGGATGACAGTATTCTGCATACATTCTCAAGCTGATAGGAAACAAATGCTTTTCTCTTTGAAGACATCTTGGCAAGACTTGGAGTGCGAGGAAGAGCAGAGTGTTATATTGGAAAAATTAAACAAGAATCGAGCACATGCTGGCATTAATGTTGTCATGCCTATAAAGTATGTGATCCAACTGCTGTTTGCAGACAATGCTAATGGTTTGTATATAGAATGTATTGAGTTGAAAGGAAGGGAAAAGTGTGCATGACTCTGGAAACAATATGAGGACATTGCCAAGAAGACCTATCTGGATTTCCTGTCAAGAACCGTGTGCTGACAATCAGCATGTCTGAGCTGAAACAGCCTGTGAAATATTTCTGGAGTGTCCATGATTTTGTGAAAGGGCTACAAGGAGTGTTACTTGGTATGTCTCACTTTCAAGTGCTACGTCATGAATGCAGAATGGTATTCTGCATCAGAATGTTAGTAAGAATAACTTTGTCCTTGCACAGTGACCAGAAGAGGCAGTATAAGGCTATTTGATTGATTTTGACATGGCCATGCATCTGCATCAGGACCTAGATGAAGATATTGTGGTTTCAAAACCTAAAGTGAAATCAATGCACTGGCTTAGGATGAAAGCTCCTGCTCCAATGCCCATCAGTGAATCAAGGCCAGTGAAAACTGTTCATACTGTATGCACCTTTTTTTTTTGCTGCCATTTCTGATGTTCACACTTACCGCATGAAGGGTACAACACTGTATATGTCTTTCAATGTTCTTTTCCATGGGAAGCATACACACTATGACAACATTGAATCCTTCCTTTATGTTCTTTTTTTAGGCTATGCTGGCCCACTCTCCAAAGCAGAACTGAAGGAGGCTGACACACAAGGATTTACACAAATTGTTGGTTCTGGGTGTCTTGCACACATGAGGTGCTGGCCTCAAATCTTTCTTAATTGGGTGGGAGAAGACTTTATGCAGATTGCAAATGACAAGAATTCATATCTGAACGATGAAGAGGGAGTTTTTGCATTGCTTGAGGATGCCGAGGCCAAGCAATGTATAGTCAGCAATTGGCCTGAAGAACTAATATTTCCCATCTACGAGCTCTTGGTGTG